>MU762685.1:10417-71037 GCA_026770625.1 Nicotiana glauca
TATTACAATTTTAAAGTCTATAATACATAGAGTAAAATCTGGAAATCAAGAAGAAAAAGAATCTCAGTGCCGCGAACGCCGGCGGTTACCTTGCTAAGCTACGATAGCAATACCTTCAATCCGCTACTAACCCGCTACCGGGTGAACAGTACCTGCAACTGCACGCGAGGTGCAGGGAGTAAAGTGAGTACTTCCAACTCAGTGGTAATAAGAGCGAATAATATCTGAGCAATAAGAAAACACGTATGAGCACTCCAAAATGCTTTATCATACAGTACCACCTTTTGAGAAAAATAGTAAAACTGTAACACTGAGAAAATCCTTTAGAAAATCTCAAGCTCAGTAAAAAATCTCTTTTGAAAATATGCCTTTTCAACAGTTGTAAAAATAATTTCAACAAGTAGGAAATAATCAGAAATCTGCCCCTCGGGCTCAGTATCAACCTCTCAATACAATATCAGCCCCGCGGGCTCACTCCCAACTCACAAAGTACAACATCAGCCTCTCGGGCTCATTCACAACTCACAAAGTACAACATCAGCCTCTCGGGCTCAGCACTCCTTAACATGTAACACCAGGGTATCTGGTCAACAAGGCAAGTAATAGCATGTATGCCAATGATATGTGAGTGTTAAAGATCATGCCACGTAGTACAAACAGGAATGAATGCATGAATGTAATGCAATGCACGTGACCGCTGTGGCACGCAGTCCGATCCATTTGGGTACCCTGCGCTCACTGGGGTGTGTACAGACTCCGGAGGGGCTCCTACAGCCCAAGCGCTATTATACTGCGGCGTGCAGTCCGATCCACATAATACATCACTACGGCGTGCAATACGTTCCATATAATGTACTACTGCGGCGCGCAGTCCGATCCATATAATATACTACTGCGGCGTGCAGTCCGATCCATGCATGTATATGTATATACTGCTGCGGCGTGCAACCGATCCATATCTCAGTCCAGAAATGCACACATAACACTGATGCGGTACGCAGCAATATCCACGCTCAGTCCAGCAATGCACATAAGCCCCTTGGGCAATAGTAGCAGTTCTCAGTTCAAAACGTCAGTAAAATATCATTTAAGTTTTCAAATCCTAGAAAGATGGCCGAGTTTGCAAAACAACATTTAGAACCTTGGACTGAGATCAAATAATATGCAACGTAATGCAAAAACAGTGATATCAATCCCTGAAGGATTCAAATAATCGTAACGAAGCCCAAAACATGATAGCATCAAGTAGGTTTCAATCAATCACGCAGTAAAATCAACAACCGGGACGGACCAGGTCATAATCCCCAAGGGTGCTCTACCCCACGCTCATACCTGGCGTGTAAGTCACCACAATACAGCACTATAATGTGCAAATCCGGGATTTTAAACCCTCAGGATATCATTCACAAGTATTACTCACCTCGAAACGGTGAAATTCCTCGCTCGCGATGCCTTTGCCCCTCAAATTAGCTTCCACGCGCGTCGAATCTAACCAAAACCAGAGCGAATACATTACAATATGCAAATGGGACAATGCCCAATCGAAAACAATCAAATTATAGCAAAAACCTCGAAACTAGCAAAACTCGAGCCCCAGGCTCGCTTCTCGAAAAATTATAAAACTTACATTACCGGATTTCTCGTCTCGCCACGAGTCCATACATACCAAGAACTCCCAAATCCGAGCTCAAATGACCTATCGAATTCAAGTTTGAAATATTAAAACTCAAGCCCTAGCTTAACCCCCTTTTCAATGGATTTCCACCAATTTTCATGTAAATTCTACCATAAACTTGAATAATTAGGCCAAGGAACTTACCTCCATTCGATTCTCAGTCAAAACCCTCGAACTTTCTCGCCCAAAGCTCTCCAAGATGCTCAACAATTGAGGAAAACAACCCCCAAGTCGCGGATGAAATGCCATTTTAAAACTTTTCTGCCCAGGCCGATTTTCGCTTCTGCGGTCCCGTTTCCGCTTATGCGGGACTGCTACTGCGGCAATATTTCCGCTTTTGCGGTCTTCATTAACCTCCGAAAAATTCGCTTCTGCGGTTGGGAGACCGCACCTGCGGCTCCCGCTTCTGCGCAAAAGGACCGCTTCTGCGGTCAAATTCAAAAATCCTGAGGACCGCTTCTGCGATCAAAACCCGCTCCTGCGATGTCCGCTTTTGCGGATTGCCTTCCGCTTCTGCGGAAGTTGCCAACCCCATCCAAGACCGCTTATGCGATCCAATAGCCGCATCTGCAGAACCGCTTATGCGGTCCCTTTTCCGCAGATGCGGAAACAACAGAACCAGCAAATCCCAACCTGAAGCCAAACTAAAAAATTGTCCGTTTAACCACCCGAAATCACCCCGAGGCCCCTGAGACCTCAAACAAAAGCAAAAACATGATGTATTCCCATATTCAAACTTGCTCGAATCATCAAAATGCCATCATTAACATCAAAATCCTTGATTTTCATCAAATCAAAGCTTGAGTTCTTCAAGAACTTCCGAAATGCATTTCCGATTAAAACCCAACCAAACGATGTCCGAATGACCTAAAAATTTGCAGACATATCCAAAATCACCTAACGGAGCTGCAGCAACTCTTGGAATTCCATTCCGACCCTCATATCAAAGTCTCACCTATCAACCGAAATTCGCCAAAATTCAAACTTCGCCAATTCAAGCCTTATTCTACACCGAGCCTCCAAAATCAATTCCGATCGCACTCCTAAGCCATAAATCACCTTCCGGAGCAAACCAAATCCCCGAAATTCACATCCGAGCCTCCTAACTATATAGTCAACTTCCGGTTGACTTTTCCAAAACAAGCTTTCTTCTAAGAGACTATGTGTCTCATTTCCAACTAAAACCAATTCAATTCTATCCGATCAACTCAAATACTGATATTAAAACGTAGAACAACATGATATGGGGGAATTGATGCGGTAACTCACGTGACAACAAGCCGGATCGTTACAAGTGTGTAACGTATAAGCTTTTTTAACTGTTTCATTTAATTGGCTACATCTGTTGATCAAAGTTCACGGGAAGTAGTTTGGTTTCCTTTCATTTGACCATGTGCTTGTAGAATTTCATGAGGGCTCAGAGCACTTTTAATTTTTTGTCTTCTTGCAGAAATTTTTACTATTAGTTTCAGCTCATTTTGCAAAACTTATTTACTGATTGGAATTATCTTTCAGTTGTTCTAATCATTGTGTGTAAACTTGTGAAGTTTGGTTGAGTAGTTGGTTCCAAATTGATCATCCATCTAAAAGAAATTGGTGATGGTCTGCAAATGGCAATAGACTTCTATTCTGAAAGTATTGTCGTTGATTATAGATAAGATGGATTTGCTAGTTTATAGCATTTATACTTCTGCTTAAAATTGAATATCACGTAGAAAACTTATGTTTGAGCTCAACTATATTTTGCTAATTCAGTGAAGTTACTCGGAAGGATTTGGGTTGTTCATTGCCTACCAGATGGAAATTGTGTCATCTTTACGAGGTGCTTTGCTATTTACTTGAGATCATTTATTAGTTATCCTTGTTTTGACAATCTTTATTCGCCTCAGTAGTAAACGTGATTTACCAATTGTATATTTTGGTACTTCTATTTGTTTTAAGATTGAGAGAATAATTCAAAAATTAAGTAGTGAAAGTTAATACTGGTTAATTGTATGAAAAATATAGTTGCTGACAAGTAGTTAGTTTTAGCATATGTTATGGAGTCACAGTGAGCAAGTCTAGAGTCTGGCATCTTATAGTAAGGCCCTGATAGATTTATGGACAAAAAATATTATTCTCTCATAAAGTATTTTATTTTCTACTTATGGCCATTCATGTACATTGAGTTGAAAGATAAGTTATGGAGTATGTCAATTGGTTGCCTTTACCGGATAAAAAGAAGATGCTCGCAAAAAAGCTGAACTGTTAATAATATTCACCGTATGAACATACTTATGTACTATATGAGGTTTAGTATTGACTTTCAACTAATTCATATCTTTTGCATTTCATATTAATACAGGTTGCTACATCAGTCACTTTTGCACTAAAGAGGCTACCAAAGACAGATACACAATTGAATTGGAGAGGAAGCTACATATATTAGGAAGTGCAGAAAAAGTGAAAGAGGAATTGAAGAAGTGAAGAGATCCGTTATTGTTCCCAACAGTTATATTTTGCTTGAATGACAAATAACATTTCATGACTTTATTTTATTGTAAAGACTACAAATTTTTGTTCAATGGAATTAATTTTCGAGAACTTCCATATTCAATATATATGATTCTAGTTTATGTTCGGTCGATGAAATTTGCAGGTATATTTCTTGAATTTTGATGGCATGTAAACGTTAAAAGAGCCACTGTCGCAAATATTAAGCTAAAAACTCATAATGACGACATTTGATAGGAGACCCAAAGAAATGTCACTATTTGTTTGTCGACATTAACCTATGCGTTGGAAATTTTAATGTGACATTTTCACAAATGTCAGATAAATAAATATCGCAAAACTTTTACCGACATTTATTTAATTGTCGAAAAATTTCGGATATTGAAATTTCTGACATTTACGCTAAGTGTAAAATAAATGTCGGTTAATAATTTTGTGACATTTATGTAGCTTAATACGACGTTTATAAAATATCGTCGTATGTCTACTTTCTTGTAGTGTATATACAGGTTTTTGCCGCTAATGGGGTCATATGACCTCTCAATCCTCAACGTAGGTCCGCCCCTGTGTACTAATATGTTAAGGTACCATAAATGAGAAAATCACATGCACTACAACAACAACAACCAAGTATAATCTCATAAGTGAGGTATGCGGAGGGTAATATGTACGTAGACCTTACCCCTACCCCGAGGGACAGAGAGACTGTTTCTGGGAGACACTCGGCTCAAGAAATCACATCCACTACTAATCAAATTGTCACGTGACCTTGTCATCCAATTACCTTGTAAAGTAAGTAATTAACAAGTAGCACAGCTAGTTCATTAATTACGATCACGTGGAAAGTTCAATTACCAATAGAAATACATATTTCTTTCTATCTACTTTAATGGATATTCTGGCTATTTTCACGTATATTAAATATATTTATAATTAGGTTATTATGATACCTCGACCCTCGAGATGAAGAAGAAAACAGGTTTGATTTGGAGTAATATAATTTTTAGTATAAACGATTCAATTTAAACTTTTAATTGTTAATATTAATACCCAACATGGTCATGGCTAACAAAAATGTTTACAATCATAAAAGAAAAAACCATATAGTTTCTTTTAATCAAATGGACAATGCTTTTAATAGCCAAATGAATAGTATAAAAATGATTTGAATTGGGTTCATCTTTAATTCTAACATGCATTATGCGAAAAAAATGGATCTCAATTTAAATCAACCCATTATTTAAAACGATATTCCCACTATTTCTTTTTAAGTGATTTTTAAGCATTTGATACACCCGTTAATTTTTTTTAGTAGTATTAATTAAATATGTTATTTTACTAAAAGATCCTTTGTTCTATGCATGGGAAAATGTAAAGAAATTTTGAAAAACTTTTTACAAAGTTGTTCAACATTTGTTAGAAAGTGGCAATTTTGAAAGAAAAAAATTAATACCTTCATAGTTTCTTAAAATATTACTTATTTAGACAAACTTAAAAGGGTTAGAAAATCATTAAAAAGGAACGGAGCAGTAAAATAAAGGGAAACTACCAGCTATATCCATTTATAAGTAGCTCATTACAAAAATTGATCAATTAATAAAATATTACCAATATTAGCCAATTAGCTATTTGTAGCCAAAAAAAGGTTAAATTTTTGCTTTCTTTTGAGTGGCTGTTATTATAATAGGCTGGATACATCTTAAGGATCTTAAATCTCACTTTTGGGATGATTTGGTAAAGTTTTGAGGTGGTTTGAATTAAAAATTCGAAGTAAAAACTGAACATGAAAATATATATGATATGTGTATCACACCGTGTATCATTTTTGTATCACATATGTATAATATTTGTATCGGTTGTGTATCACATGTATATCCATGTACATTTGTGTTTGATATATATGCGTGATACATGTATCGCAAAAGAATTTTTTGAACTCGATTTAGTTACGAATTTTGATACAAAATCAATCCAAATCCACTCCAATCTTTCTCAAATTTTGTATATTGACTTATCTCTATGAATTTCAACTATACCCATTGAAAGAGTTCTTTTTTTGCCTATATTTTTTTTGTATTTCAACACCTTATTTGTTACCACATCCATGACTGGAGAGATTGATGACTGAGTGAGGCTGAGGGCCTGAGTGAGAGTCATATTGTGTGATCGGGCTGCACGTTGCAGCTTGTTGTATTGATTACATCTTTTAGGATCGGGTTGCACGCCGTAACAATATAGCACTTAGGATGAAGAAGCACATCCGTAGTCTGCAGACAACCCCAGTTAGCGCAGTTGACTATGTATATATATTTATGGATCGGGTTGCACGTCATAACGAGCCTTATGGCTATATGTGTATGGATCAGTTTGCACGCTGCAACGAGCCTTATGGTTATATATGTGGATCAGATTGCACGCCGCAACAAGTATTGTAGAGTGTTGAGTGATTGAGTGTGTTGAGTATTGAGCACGGTATGAGATAATATGTGACAATGAGATTGTGTACTCTGAGAGTGTGAGTACATGAGTTCATCACTGAGAGGCATTTCATTTGACATGCGTACTTGAGATATATGCATAGAGATGCATTTCCTTATGCAACCCGGTTTTGGTGACTTTCATGATTTTACCTGTATTTTCACATATATGCATAGAGATATACTTTCCTAATGATGTCTAAAATGAAACATTTACATGTTGAAAGGCTTTTGGGAAAAATTATATTTTTCAAACTATCTCATATTTTTTGATGACTTCGAGAAAGGATTTGTTTTTTCATTAATATACATGAAAAAGCGAAACAATTTTTGAAAATTATTAATAAGCTGAGCATTTTAAATTTCTAGTTACTTTTTTTATTACTCGCTTTACATTGTTATGAATTGTTGTTGGCTATTGGTGCTTGACCCAACCATTATTCTAATTCGTCACTACTTGATGATAGGCTATAATTACGTATTTTAGTCGCTTATTACACTCTAATTTACTGCACTTAAATTGAGTTTGAGATTTAATCGCTAGTATTTTGCACTAATGGTGTGTTTTATGCCTTGTAGGAGTGATTCCGAGCTATGTACATGTTATGGAATAAATTCAAGTGAGTTGGAGCTTTGAAGTCATAGTAAAATTTCAAGGAATTAAGCCGGGACCGTGTTTGGGGGTCAATGGATGATAGTTAGAGCAAACGAAGACTCCAGTAGGCATATTGTGCACTGTCTAGTAAAATAGATATAATGTTTTGCTCAGAACTATATGTTGGCTCCATAATATATGGTTGGAAAGTTAACTCAAAGTTCTACAAATTTCATGTTTTACGTTTCTCAAAATTCGGAACCGAACAGGGTGAAAATCGAGCTCTAGCTCAAAGTTAGCGTGAAGTTGCGCTAGTCTAGAAGTTGGAGGCAGAATGTTAGGAAACTAGCGCGAGCTCTAGCACGAAGTTAGCGCGAAGTCGCGCTAGTCACCCGAGAAAAGTGTCCTTTTTCACATTAGAGAAGGTATAATTATTTGGGCCCAACCCTACTTGGTATATATACATGAGAGAACATTTTTTAGAGTAATTTTTGACAAAGGAAGAGCACAGAGCCGCCGTGGAGGCCGGGTTTCATCTTTTCTTCCACCAACTTAGTCTTTTTATGTTTCTTTGTATGATTTGTTATTTTGCTACCATGTCTATATGGAGCTAAACGTCACGTTCTAGGGTTGTGGTTCTTTCATGACTATTGTTATTCGGATATTGATTTTGATTTCTTAGTTTATCATATTGGTTTATTTATTCAATCCTGCACTTAATTATTTGATTGCTTGATCACCAATTGAATACTATCTACGAATCTAGAGTTGAACTCGAAAGTGGAAATTCTAGATTGCATATAGGATTGAGTAGAGCAAGTTCTTGAACCTGGGCATCGGGTAATGGATTCACGGTTAGGATATACATATACCTTGCTTGGTTGATTTACAGGAAATATAAATGCGTTCTTGTTGATTCTAACTCCATAGACATATAGGCGTTAGGTTAGCTTGAATAGGCGAGTAAGAACTCGACAGATTCTGATGAGCAATATTAACCTTGTCAATCAATAAAGTAGATAAATTAGTTATTCAATTCAATTGAAGAATACAATAGGAATGTTAGATAGCCCATAACCCTAGATTGTTTTTATTACATTGATATCATAAAAATCTGCTCTTTCTCTCTGTTAAAAGTTTATTATTTGTTTTTATTTATTTAATTAGTTTAGAATCAAATACTTCTAGGTTTAATTCTTGTTTAGATAATTAGGAGAGTCTACTTTAGTTAATTGTTAATCACAAATCCTCATGGGATCGACATCCGACTTTTAGTCATTTTATTACTTGACGACCGCGTATACTTGCATGTGCGTTTGGCTGCAATACTACTTTTAAACTAAGGTTCGATTTGTTACTTATTGAGTACATGTGGTCGGTTATACTCATACTACACTTCTGCACTTTGCGTGCAGAAGTTTGTTGTTGTTGTTGATGTGTTCATAGGAGCTGGAGTTGATGATGTAACTGCGTCCCTGTTGTAGCTGCCTTTTGTTCATGGTAGCCTAAGAGTATAAAACTCTATTTATATTCTTCTCTAACAGAAGATGTAATTACTTCATATCAGCTTGTAAACTTTAATCTTAGAGGCTAATGAATTGTCCTACCAGTCCTCGGGGTAATGTATAAGTTTAAGATAATTTTTTTGCCTAATTGTATTGTTAAATATTATTGGGAGTGGTTAGTTATTATTGGGTTAGGTGTCATCACAACTAGTGTATTTTGGGTCTTGACAGATCGGTATCACAACTCTAGGTTCATAGGTTCTACAAGTCATGAGCAAGTGTCTAGTAGAGTCTTGCGGATCGGTATGACGACATCCATACCTATCTTCGAGAGGTACAGAGCACTTAGGATATACTTCCCATCTTTCTTTCCTTATCATGCGTCATTGATTCATCTGGAATCATAACTCTTTGAATTCCTTCCATGCATTCCTATGCACATGTGAGCGCACAATATTAGCTGTGCATCGACGACTTGTGATTCCATGATGAAGGTGCAAAATGTGATTTTGGTGTGCTGATGATGGGTAATTCTGGAGGACTTGAGGTCAAATTTTGACGGTAGTTTGAGCATGGAGATTTCGATTGTGTGAGCACGTGATTTTGGGACTTATAGGTCTGGTGGTGTCCCTATTAATGGTATTTGTGATTGGATGGCTATGTGGCGAGTATGATGTGACTGCGAGATGTGTTCAGATTACTGGAATGTGACAAGAAGAGTTTACTTGAGAGGTAGAAAGGACTACTGAGTATTTGGTTTTTGTATTGATGCGACGTATATTTCAATTTATGAGTGTATTAAAGGATCTTTAATGTTGCTTAATGTCAGAACAAATTAGTTTCTCATGTCTTATTGTTTGGATTAAACTCATGAAGATTAAGTAATTGCATAGTAGTTGTGTTGTGAAAGAGTATAAAGATATGTTAGTTTGAGGTGAAGCATGTGGGTTATGACATGTGAGGTAATCTACTGATGTGTTATTTTATGATTGGAGAATTTCTTTTCTACCAGTGGGTTATATTTGTGTGATTTGATGTATTATATTGTTTGTGTTGCGCGAGCTTATGATGGATTTAGTTGAATTTCAGTGTGGGATTATTTTGCAGCACCAGAGTATGAGTACTGTAAGTTTTCAAATGCTTTATTCCTTGGCTCTGAGCCAAGTAAGGGAGTCATCTATCAACTGGTTGATTAGATGCTTATGTGTTGTATTGGTTTCAGTATGAGGTATACTGGTGAATCAGTTATGACTTGTAGAGGTTGAGTATGAGAATGACTCAAGTAAGCAAATTTCTGGATACGGGTTGTATTATGCTCAATGGATATATGGGATCTTGTAATGAATTGAGTGTGCTGAGTAGGGGTCTACTCGGTTGCTTATAAGTGTGAATTACTCCTTAGGGTGTTGGTGTGAAAATGAGACACATGTCATTCGGTCTGTTTGTGCGGTGCAATTGAGATTGGAGTAGAGTGGATGACTCTCGAGAATGGTTCTAATGAATTCAATATTAATATGTGACAATTGGGAATTTTACAGATCTGTATATGGCTAGAATATGAGAGTTGCCTTGGATGATGTCGAGGCTCGTAGTATTTCTATATTATTATGGATTCTACATTTTAGTATCCGGAAGGTAAAAGGAACCACTTTAAATTCATAGAAGGTCTCTTCAGAGTGAGTATCTCGGTTGCGGTACTTCTGAGGTGCTTAAGAGAGCATTCAACGGCTTATGAGCCTTAGGGCGGCGTGGCCTTATGTTAGGATCTGAGTTTTTGTTAAGGATTGTTGTATTACGGCAAGGAGAAGAATCAATTTGAAGGTAATTTGGGAGGAATTCGGAGAATTTAGACAACTTAGTAATAGGTTGGATCAACATAGTGATGGGTATGATCGGTTCCTTGGGTTCTTGTGCTGTGGCTAGTCTCTACAGATGTCTCGTGGTAATACTCTTGGTTTGTTTTTTTGTGACCTCGTGGCTTGGTTGCGTTAGGGAGATTTAGTTATGATGGCTTGATTTTGTGCAAATAGGTCTCGAAGAATTCTCCGTGATTTCTACCACGGTTCGAGGAGTATATTTCCTACTGGCGTAAGGAGCAACTGATGTATAGTGATTTTCGCCGGATTAAATCAAATGTCTTAAGCTTTCCTCTAATTTGTCTGACAATGTTTTCCAATTATTTCAAGTCACCTCGATGAAATGAATGCCAGCAATATTTTGGCACATGTACTAATATGTTAAGGTACCATAAATGAGAAGGAAAAGCACATGCACTACTAATCAAATTGTCATGTGACCTTGCCATCCAATTACCTTGTAAAATAAGAAATTAACAAGTAGCGCAGTTAGTTTATTAATTACGATCACAGGCGAAGTTCAATTACAAATAGAAATACATATTTCTTTCGATCTACTTTAATGGATGTTTTGGCTATTTTCACGTATATTAAATATATTTACAATTAGGTGATTGTGATACCTCGACCCTCGAGATGAAGAAGAAAACGAGTTTGATTTGGAGTAATATAATTTTTAGTATAAATGATTCAATTTGAACTTTTAATTGTTAATATTAATACCCAACATAGTCCTGGCAAACAAAATGTTTACAATCATAAAAGAAAAAACCCTATAGTTTCTTTTAATCAAATGGACAATGCTAGTTTAATAGAAAATTTAAATAGCCAAATGAATAGTATAAAAAGTATTTGGATTGGGTTCATTTTTAATTCTAACATGCATCATGCCAAAAATATGGCTCTCAATTTAAATCAACCTATTATTTAAAACGATACTCCCTCTATTTCTTTTTAAGTGATTTTTAAGCGTGTGATCCTTGTTAGTTCCTCCTGTATTTGTAAATAATGATTCTGGAAATTAGAACGTTAGCTTATAAACATAAATATAAATGAAATAATAATTAATTCGAGCCCACTGAATTCACAGTGTTTCCTTAAGGAAATTAATCCCCTCCTAGTACCAAAGGTTATGGATTATTTTCTCCCAGGATAGAACGAATTACATACTGGTGTAGCGGTACTTCAAACCCCAGTGTTTCAGCGAACACAAAGTTTGGCAGCAAATCACACTTACAGTTGCTTTGTTTGTAGTTTAAAACAATGTAGAAGAAGGGAGGAGAACTCAGAAGTCGAATGGAAATTTTGAGAGGAAGGAATGCAAAGTATAGCCAACGTTGAGTCTTAACGGAAGAGGAGAGGAGAGCTTTTAATTTTTTCGGTGTTGGTTTTTGGTGTCTTCAACAAGCTGCTTGCACCATCTATTTATAGTGTAGTTGTGAGACCCGCCACCCCCCATGATGGAGCATGCACTAGCTTGTTGGAGCAAGCACTTGGCCATGGTGGGAGGAGCACTAGGCGCCTGCTATTGCAACGGGTGGGCCAATACACGGATTGAAAATATCCATTACAAATACGGATTATATCACGTTAATATTCACTATTAACAAATAAATTTGGTCCAAAAATTAATCATTCAATCGATCATTTGACCAAATCCAAATCCAAATCCAAATTCAAATCCGAAGCTGAAGCCGAAGCCGTAGCCGTAGCCGAAGCCGAGCCGAGCGAGCGACGACGATGACGACGACGACGACGACGACGACGATGACGTGAGGCTTGCCCTCTTCTTAACTCTTTAAGAGCTACAAGAAGAGTAATTGTATATATACCCACCAAAATCCTTTTCCTCTTCCAATGAGGGACAATATTTCAAGAGAGGGAAACTTAAAATTTTACTCAAAAAATTTATTTTCCCTCCATTTTTCATTCACCCATTTTTTAACACTTTTCCATCTTTAAATTGTCTTAATATCCTCAACAATCCCCCAGATGAATGGGGAATGGCTATATCACGGAAGTATGCATGAAAAAATTGTGTGATTTGCAAGCAAAGATTAATTGCATCTGGATAAGTAGGTTTCCCTTTGAACTTTCCGTAGTGAACTTATGTCGGATATACTCGGTCAATCGGTAGATTTTATATCTTTGAACCGTCGAACTTTAGTGTATACCTAGACAACCATAAGTCACACAATCAATCATTAATCGTCTTTGGTTCCCATTGTTGTGTTCGTTTCAGCCATGAACACCACCTGGTTTCATAAGTGCGTAGAGAACTAGCCTTGCAAAATTCTCCTTGAAGCGGCTAATACTTCACACTTACATAGGTGATTCCTAAACGTGTCATCCCGTAGATACACTATTTGATATATCCCGTATCAAATTTAGAAATCATTTAAAAGCCTTAATGTTTTATCCTTGGTACTGAACATTGTCTCATCACGAGAATGGACTAAAATTTTAGTTGAGAATGTTGAACCGTCATTAATGACTTTGTTTGATCTCCTTGAACCTAGATCTTGGGATCTCCAGTCTTCTAGGTAGAGTTACTGCCACAATGACTTGTTCTCGGCCATACTCCCATTCCCTTCGATGATTTCTCAACCACCTCTCTAGTTAGGCCTTTTGTAAGTGGATCCAACACATTATCACTTGATTTTACGTAATCAATCGTGATATTTCCGCTAGAGAGTAATTGCCTAATGGTTTTATGTCTTCGACGTATATGACGAGATTTACCGTTATACATAACGCTCTCAGCCCTTCCAACTGCCGCTTGACTATCACAATAGATGCATATTGGTGCCAACGGTTTGGGCCAAAATAGAATATCTTCCAAGACATTCCGGAGCCATTCAACTTCTTCACCTGCTTTATCTAAGGCTATGAACTCAGCCTCCATTGTAGAGCGGACAATACATGTTTGTTTGGATGACTTCCAAGATACCGCTCCTCCACCAATGGTGAATATATATCCACTCGTGGACTTAGAATCAGCTGAACCGGTAATCCAATTTGCATCACAGTATCGCTCAATCACCGTAGGAAATTTACTATAGTGCAAATCAAAGTTCTGGGTATGTTCTAAATATCCCTAAACTCGTTTCATTGCCATCCAATGAGATTGGCCTGGATTGCTCGTAATCGGCTCAGTTTACTTATAGCACAAGCTATATCTGGTCATGTACAATTCATGATATACATTAAGCATCCCAATACACGAGCATAATCCAATTGTGATATGCTTTGGCCTTTATTATTTGCTAATGCAAGATTCACGTCAATTGGAGTTTTTGCGACTTTAAAGCCCAAGTGATTGAAGTTTACAAGTACTGTCTTAATATAATGAGATTGTGACAATGCCAGACCTTGAGTAGTCTTATGGATCTTAATTCCCAGAATTAAATCAGCAACTCCCAAGTCTTTCATATCAAACTTGCTTGTAAGCATACGCTTAGTAGCATTTATGTTGGTAATGTCATTGCTCATTATTAGCATATCATCCACATATATGCAAACAATGACTATGTGATTGGAACATTTTTAATGTACACACATTTATCACATTCATTTATCTTAAAACCATTTGACAATATTTTTTGGTCAAATTTCGCATGCCATTGTTTAGGTGCTTGTTTTAGTTCCTAAAGTGATTTAACAAGTCTACATACCTTCTTTTCTTTAGCTGGAACCATAAACCCTTCAGGTTGTTCCATGTAAATTTCTTCCTCCAACTCTCCATTTAAGAAGGTCGTCTTAACATCCATTTGATAAATTTCAAGACCATACGCTGCAGCTAATGCTACTAACATCCGTATGGACGTAATTCTTGTAACTGGAGAGTATGTATCAAATTAGTCAAGACCTTCTCGTTGTCTATATCCTTTGACAACAAGTATTGCCTTAAATTTATCAATAGTGCCATCATCTTTTATTTTTCTTTTAAAAACCCATTTACAACGCAAAGGTCTATTTCCAGGAGGAAGATCAACCAATTCCCATGTACGGTTGTTCAATATGGATTCTATTTCACTATTGACTGCCTCTTTCCAAGACAATGATTCCGAAGAAGACATAGCTTCTTTAAATGTTTGAGGCTCATTCTCTAATAAGAAAGTCACAAAATCTGGTCCAAATGAAGTAGACGTACTTTGATGTTTACTACGTCTTGGATCCTCCAGATTAAATGTACTTTCTTTTGTTTCTTCCCTAGGTCATTTAGATCCTTCACCAAACAACTCACATTCCTTTTTATACGGATATATATTTTCAAAGAACTCAATATTATCTGATTCTATAACAGTGTTATTATGAATGTCGGGATTTTCTGATTTATGAACCAGAAATTGATATGCTTTACTATTGGTCGCATATCCTATAAAAACACAATCAACTGTTTTTGGTCCTATTTTTACCCTTTTGGATTTAGGAACCTGCACTTTTCCCAAACACCCCCACACTTTCAAATAATTCAAGTTGAGCTTCCTTCCTTTCCATTTTTTATATGGAATGGATTGTGTTTTGCTATGGGGTGCTCGATTTAGTATTCGGCTAGCCGTAAGAATGGCTCCCCCCCACAAGTTCTGTGGCAAATCAGAACTTATCAACAATGCATTTATCATCTCCTTTAGTGAATGATTCTTTCTTTCCGCAATCCCATTGGATTGGGGCGTGTAAGGGGCTGTTTTTTGATGAATAACTCCATATTCTAAACATATTTGTTCAAAAGGAAATTCATATTCACCACCCCTATCACTTCTTATCATTTTGATTTTCTTGTTAAGTTGCGTTTCAACTTTATTTTTGTATTGCTTGAATGCGTCTATTACTTCCTCTTTACTATTAAGTAAGTAAACATAGCAATATCGAGTATTGTCATCAATAAAAGTTATGAAATACTTCTTTCTACCGCCAGATGGTATTGACTTCATGTCACAAATATCTGTGTGAATTAAGTCTAAAGGATTTGAATTCCTTTCATCAAACTTATAAGGATGTTTAACATACTTAGATTCCACACATATTTGACATTTTGATTTTTCTCATTCAAACTTAGGCAATACTTCCAAGTTAATCATTTTCCAAGGTTTTATAATTGACATGACCCAAGCGTTCATGACATAAATTATTTGACTCAAGTAAGTAAGAAGAAGCTGAAGTCTTATTATCATTGTCAACAACTATTACATTAAGCTTGAAAAGGCCCTCAGTAAGGTAACCTTTTCCTATAAATATTTCATTCTTACTTAGCACTACCTTGTCAGATACAAAGACGCACTTGAAACTGTGCTTTACAAGAAGTCCAATAGACACTGAGTTTTTCCTAATTTCGGGAACATGAAGGACATTGTTTAAAGTCATGACCTTGCCAGAAGTCATCTTGAGAAATATCTTCTCATATCCTTCAATTTTTGCTGTAGAAGCATTTCCAATAGAAAGCATCTCTTCGGGTCCAACAGAAGCATATGTAGAAAATGCTTCCCTCACTGCACAAACATGGCGAGTGGATACAAAATCAATCCACCACTCCTTAGTGTTTCTTACCAAGTTGCATTCAGAAAGCATGGCACACAAGTCATCAACATCGTCATGCTTTTCTACCATGTTTGCTTGACCCCTTTTCTTGTCTTTCTTTCGAGCACGACACTCCGTAGATTTATGTCCGATTTTCCCACAGTTGTAGCAGTTTCCACTGAACCGCTTCTTGCTTGGGTTGTATTTTGGACCAGAAGCCTTCTTTCTCTTTTTTTTATCTTCAATAATATTTGCTCCCATTATTGTTGAATTTCCACGTCCTCTCCGTTCAGCAGCTTTATTGTCCTCTTCGATTCTCAACCGAACAATGAGATCTTCATGGGACATCTACTTTCGTTTATGTTTCAAATAATTTTTGAAGTCCTTCCACAATGGAGATAACTTCTCAATTATTGCTGCTACTTGGAATGCTTCATTGATGACAAGACCTTCAATGAAAATTCCGTTAGTAAAAATACTAAAAATTTTACTTTCAACATCAGTATTCATTTGAAATATACCTTCAGCAAGTAGATCATAAATAATTACTTACAATTCCTGGACTTGATCAATAACAAACTTGCTATCTACTATTTTGTAGTCCAAAAATTTTGCGACAACAAATTTCTTCATCCCGGCATCTTCGATTTTGTATTTCTTTTCAAACACAGTCCACAATTCTTTTGACGTCTCCACATTACTGTAGACGTTATACAAATTATCCTCCAGACCGCTAAGAATATAATTCTTGCACAAAAAGTCAGAATGCTTCCACGCCTCAATCATGATGAATTGTTCATTCTCTGGAGTTTCATCCAGCAGATCAGAAACATCTTCCTTGATGTACTTCTGTAGACATAACGTAGTCAAATAAAAGAATATCTTCTACTGCCAGCGCATGAAATCAATCCCGGAAAATTTTCTGGGTTTTTCTGTCGGTGCCAACACCGGTGTTCGACTTGTCGATGCGTTGGCGGTCATCATCGAAACAACTTGATTTCCGTTGTCATTTTCCATTTTTTCTGTAAAAGAATGACACAAACAACATTTTAAACTTGGAAAAAAAATCACGTAGATTGTAATTTCCAACAAACCGCCATAAAGGCTTTACTCTCCAAACGGGAGTACACAAAACCACAAAAGATTTTAGTTTCCAAAATAATAAGAATAACACAAATACAGAAATTAAAATAATTAAATTCCTTAAACTTGTTAGTTCCTCCTGTATTTGTAAATAATGATACTGAAAATTAGCACGTTAGCTTATAAACATAAATATAAATGAAACAGTAATTAATTCGAGCCCACTGAATTCAGAGTGTTTCCTTAAGGAATTTAATCCACTCCTAGTACCCAAGGTTATGGATTATTTCCTCCCAGGATAGAAAGAATTACATACTGGTGTAGCGGTACTTCAAACCCCAGTATTTTAACGAACACAAAGTTCGGTAGTAAATCACACTTACGATTGCTTTGTTTGTAGTTTAAAATAATGCAGAAGAAGGGAGGAGAACTCAGAAGCTGAATGGAAATTCTGACAGGAAGGAATACAAAGTATAGCCAACGTTGAGTCTTAACGGAAGAGGAGAGGAGAGCTTTCAATTTTTTCGGTGTTGGTTTTTGGTGTCTTCAACAAGCTGCTTGCACCATTTATTTATAGTGCAGTTGTGAGACCCGCCACCCTCCATGGTGGAGCATGCATTAGCTTGTTGGAGCAAGAACTTGGCCATGGTGAGAGGAGCACTAGGTGACTGCTATGGCAATGGGTGGGGCAATACACGGATTGAAAAATATCCGCTACAAATACGGATTATATCATGTTAATATTCATTATTAACAAATAAATTTGGGAATCCGAATCCGAATCAAAATTCGAAGCCGAAGCCGAAGCCATAGCCGTAGCCGTAGCCGAAGCCGAGCCGAGACGAGCGAGCGACGACGACGACAACGCGAGGCATGCCCTCTTCTTAACTCTTTAAGAGCTACAAAAAGAATAATTGTATATATACTCACCAAAATCCTTTTCTTCTTCCAATGAGGGACAATGTTTCAAGAGAGGAAAACTTAAAATTTTACTCAAAAATTTTATTTTCCCTCCATTTCCCACTCACCCATTTTTTAAGATTTTTCCATTTTAAAATTGTCTTAATATCCTCAACAATCCACCTGTTAATTTTTTTAAATTCTATTAATTAAATAGGTTATTTTACTAAAAGATCCTTTGATCTATGCATGGGAAAATGTAAAGAAATTTTGAAAGACTTCTCATAAAGTTGTTCAACATTTGTTAGAAAGTGACAATTTTGAAAGAAAAAAATTAATACCTTCGTAGATTCTTAAAATATTACTTATTTAGACCAACTTAAAAAGGTTAGAAAATTCATTAAAAAGGAATGGAGAAGTAAAATAAAGGGAAACTATCTGCTATCCATTCATAAGTAACTCATTACAAAAATTTGTTATACCAATATTAGCCAATTAGCTATTTGTATCAAAACAAATATGAAAAGGTCCAAAAATATTCTTGAATTATTCGAAATAGCTAAAAAATATTCTTCGTTTGTTTTTTGTGCCAAAAATATCTCTGTCGTCTATGTTTTAGCCCAAAAATGTCCCTTAACCATTAGTTTAGACATTAAAACTGTCATAGCAGTCCAACTCGGTTAGAATTACTTATATGGTCGTCCACCTAAGCAATCCATATGTGAAAATTATTTTTTCAAAAATTTGGTTTTCCAAATTTTTTTAATGAAATATAAAATCAACATTAATTCTCAAAAAAGTAAAAAAAAAAATTGAAAAAATATTTATTTCAGAATTTTTTTAATTAAAATACAAAATCAACACATATTTTGAAAAAGGTAAAAAAATTACGAAAAAATTATTCTTGATTGGGCTTTTTGATTTGATTAAAAAAACTCCATTGTTCTCTTTAGTGAATTTCATAGTAATGTCTTTGAATGCTTTTGAATCTAATAATAGCGTAGTTATCTCTTGGAACATTATCCCTGTATAATTTCAACCACATTCTTTGGCTCCAAAAAAAAAAAGTTTACACACAACGTTTAAAAGATTAGAATTTAGAACTTTATTTGTACAATAACAAAGACGTCGGTTTCTTAATCCTAAACAAGTTGGGGCCGGTTATATGAATTCTCGATATGTATAATCATATATTCGCAAAAGAGAACAATGGAGTTTTTAAATCAAATCATAAACCCCAATCAAGAATAATTTTCGTAAATTTTTTATTTTTTTTCGGAATAAGTTTTGATTTTGTATTTTAATTAAAAAAATATTAAATAAATATTTTTTTCGATTTTTTTTTACTTTTTTCTAAATAAATGTTGATTTTGTATTTTATCAAAAACTTCGAAAAAATAATTTTCACAAATGGATTGCTTAGGTGGACGGCCATGTAAGCAATTCTAACCCAGTCGGACTACCATGTCAGCTTCAGTGGCAAAACTAATAGTTTAGGGGAATTTTTGGGCCAAAATATAGACGACATGGATATATTTGGCACAAAAAACAACCGGATCTATTTCGAATAGTTTAAGGATATTTTTGTACCTTTTTCCCAAAAAAAAGTTAAACTTTTGCTTTCTTTTGAGTATGTGTTATTAGAATAGGCTGGATACATCTTAAGGATCTTGAATCTCAATCCCGGATACATCTTAAGGCTGGATACATCTTATTAATGTGTGTTTTGACTGTGTTTTATTTGTGCTTGGCTAGTTTTCGTAAGTCTATAACTAATGACAAGAGGTTGGTAATTGTTAGAACCCCGGTTCGCCCTCCTTGAACCATCATGACGGGACCTAGTCTCTACAACTAGGAAAGTCTAACAAGGATGCCTTGGACAAGGTTAGAGTCATTCAGGATAGGCTTCGTACAGCTCAATCCAAGAAAAAGAGTTACACTGACCGTAAGGTTCGAGATTTGGCATTCATGGTCGGTGAACGGATATTGCTTCGGGTGTCTCCTATGAAAGGCGTGATGAGATTTGGAAAGAAGGTCAAGCTTAGACCTAGGTTCATTGGCCCATTTCATATTCTTGATCGAGTGGGAGAGGTGGCTTACAGACTTGTGTTGCCGCTGAGCTTATCAGTCGCGCATCTAGTGTTTCATGTGTCCATACTTCGGAAGAATCATGACGATCCATCACACGTGTTAGATTTCAGCACTGTCCAGTTGTTGATACCCAATTTTTCTCTAAGTATTTTTATACCCGAATATTTCCAAAATAACATATCGGTAAATATATAAGCAGACCCAAGAGTTTTGGCATTTTTAATAATTTTTAAAACCAAATTATTACCTATTTTTTATACAACAAAATCCAATAATTATTATATATATATATATATATCGCCAAATTATTATTTTGGTGAATAATTCATTTTATTTTCACATTTACACCAAAATATAATTAAGATAATTTTCGCATATTTTTACAAGTTAATTTGGTATTTTTAAAGCTAAATGATATATAGTTGCAATTATAGCCTATCTTGTAATTTAGGGCATTTTATGTTTATAAAATTAGTCCTAACATTTTTAAATTAATATTTATATAATATTAATTTAACCAGTACTCTTAATTTGTTTTTAAAATCTGCATTACTATTTTATAAAAATATAAAAGAAAAAATTGGCTATTTACAATCTAGCCTCAATTGTATTGCATTTTCAGCCAATTTGGCACCACAATTTAACCCTAACTCAGCCCAAATTACCCAGCCCAATTACCACTTTAACCCGACCCAGCACCTATTCAACCGACCCAGCCCATAACCCCTTTCAATCTCGGCCGTTGATCATTTAGATCAACGGCCCCCGTTATTTCTTTCCTTATTAATTCCAATGACCCCCCCAAACCCTATCATTTCTCACAACCCGCCGCCTCTGAATCCCCTCCTCTCTCAACTCACCTCAAACCCTAGCCGCCGCCTCTCATTGAAACCCTAATCTATGGCTTCTCAGGTTCATCGGAGGCTTATACTAGCCTCTCATGGCTTCTGCGTGCTAGTTTCTAAAGGTCTTATTGCCAAATCTTGAAGGGTTCTGACCAAGCCTTTGTTCGATGACTGTTCTCCGGTCGTCTTCAACCTTTTTACGGCCAGACATGGCTATTCGAGTTCGATCTTCGACTTTCCTGCTCAGAACGATGGTTTCCAAAGCCCTTCTCATCACCTGGGTTTCTCATTGAAACCCTAATCTCTGAAGTTCCTTCGATTTATTTTTAGATATGCTCCGGATCTATGTGTGTGCGAACCTTCCATGCATTTTTCTAGAAGTTTCTTTAATTTTTGCTTTCAGAAACTCTTTATTCTTCAACTAGGGTTTTGTGTCAAATTATTTCAAATCTATTCTTCGATTCTCAACATGTTTTACTGTGTTTTGTCTTTGTTGTTTTCTATCTAAGTTAGCATGTTGAAAACCATAGTTTTTTGGGATTTTGTTTGAGTTTCTGTTTGTTAATATTCGCTTGATTTACCCTTCTCCTATACCTGAGTTAGCATAGTGAAAGCCCTAATTTTTTTTGGGGCTTATCCGGGATTCTGAATCTGTTTATTTGTTTAGCTGCTTATCTCCTCTAAACTCGATTTATTTTCAAAAACCCTAGTTTCTTTGGGGACTATTCGATTTCTTTGAAATTGTTTGTGCAACTCGTATGGTTTTCACTCAACTCTTTGCATGTTTCTGATCTTCTTCTCTATTGTTAAACACTGAAACCTGACTATCATGCTTCGAGTGTTTTCTCTTGAGCTACTACTATGTTCTTTTGCCATAGCTTGGCTTCGTGTGTCTATTACTTGTGCATTCATTTATATACTGAGTTCCTTCTGTGATTGTTTTTTTTTTCAAACTCGTAATTGATTTCAAAACTTTTCCTTTCATGAAATTCTGATTTTTACTATCCTGTCAAAGGTTAATTGATTCGCTTTCCTTTGATTGACCTCACTAAATCTTTCCAAAAATAACTTCAAATCCTGTACTTAGACTTAATTGCCTATTGTATGACTTTACTTTTCTTTTACGGCAACAACCATTCTGCTTACAAGATTGATTCTCCTCTCCTTATTTGGATCCTGTTAGTATCCGTTTGAATAAGAATCCCCTGATTAAAGGGGAGTTTTATGCTAATTGGTTCTGATTTGTGATCATGCCCATATTAGTGTTGGATTTGTACTTATTACCTTACTCTACTCGTTTTCAAAAAGGTATAAATACTCTCCTCCCTTTCCTTTGAACACACGAACAGAAAAACAATCTGAGTTCAAAAATCACTCTTAAAAAACTCTCTCTCTCTTTTCTGCTACTTGTGCTATTGCTTGGTTGTGGACTTTGTTTTCTCTACTTTCTTCTGCAATTCCGCTTCTCTACTGGTATGTTCTAGTTAATTTTCAAGTTTCAACAACAACATGTTTCATTCCTGTCTACTTCTGATCATGTTTTCTTTGGTTAACATGTGTTTCTAACATGCTATAACATGTCCCTTTCCCTTGTAATTCAATGTTTAATTTATGTGTGCATCCTGTCAGTTGTTGGTTATTTATTTGATACTTTATGAATCCCAAACCCTCATATCCCCTTTATATGTTTTAAGTTATGGTTCAGAAACATGGCAATGTCTGTAATCATTGTCCATGGATATGAACTGGGCCCTTTGGGGCCCTAAGCTTGTCAATGTCTCATCCCTATTCCCTCATTGCACGTGCTGAGTAACAGCCTTGGCCTACCAGTATTTTTGATTATTGTTCAAGCCATGGCTTGAGCTCCAGTAGGTCTTTACTCCCTAAATGTTTGGATCAATAGGTCTGGTCAGGGGTGTGCCGGTCTATTCTGTGGCAAGGCATGACCACCAGCCTGCCTGGATAACCCTTATCCCTTATTTTGCACTTACACCTCATTCTTAGAACTTAAGTTCTGCCCCTCTTATGTGAGCCTTGCCTTGGGACCCTGGAACTCCCTCTGAACTTGGACACATAAGGGTTGGCCCTTCCACACTACACAACTCAATTTTTGTTCAACATCTTAGGTATATGCACTACCTGGGGTTCCTGAAATCCCTTGGATCTCTGAAACACCTTAGATAAGAGAAGGCTTCGAAATTTGGATCTCGGATGTGGCTCAATCTCATATTATTAGGCATTAAGTCTGAATTAGGCTGCTCGGATACAACTGATAATTTTTGATGTATTTGTTTAATTCTAGTTTATTTCTTTTGGGCTGTAATAACTTGTATAAACTCGGGGAACTTATTAAAAAGGGGGATGGGATTTAATTTTATGCATCAAGGGTAGAAATTCTGCCCATAGGAGTTTGTTATGATTTCTGCAATTTCACACCTAGAAATCCTGCCCATAGGAGTTTGTTATGATTTCAGCAATTTCACACCTAGAAATCATGCTTATAGGTTAACTTTTAGTTTCTGCAAATACATCTAGAAATCATGCCTATAGGATTCATTCATAATTTCTACATCTTCGCGCATAGATATCCTGCCTATAGGTCAACTTCTAAATTCATATAAAATATGGTCTATGAACTATTGCATTCTGCATTTATAAACACCACTAGGCAAACAATTCATAGGTTTAATAATAAAAGCTGCATATAGATACCATATTCATAGGACCTTTGTTAACGTCGAAAAAGGTGTCAAAATCAGAAGGCGATAGAAAGCATGCCTATAGGAAATTTCAAATCTGAATAGAGGTAATATTAACTGTCAAGTTCGTAATGTCCCTATTAAAATTGGTAACTCCTTTGAGTCTGCATCTTTTTTCCTAAAATCAGTATATATTGTGTCTAGTTCTAATCAACACTTAGATCAACCAGATCAGTTTCAAAGAACTGCATTCGAGTATGCCTAATGTAGACTTTTCGCCTAAAAATATGCATTGAACCAGTCCGCTCGTCGCTTTATTTAAATAAGACCGAAATCAGTACGTGTAAGACATGCTAAACTCTATAATTTTTGATGATTTATGGAGGCATACTTGAGCCCTGATTGCTTGTCTGTTTCCCCTTCTATTTGCAATTACTTGTTTTGGTTGACGCCTTAGCATTTTATCCTTTGAAACTTCTGAAGCCCCAAGCCCCTTTCCCTTTAGGATTAGTAGTCCATTTGCCTCCAGGCCTGATAGGACTAGGACGGGTAATAGCATGCAATAAGTAAACGATACCATTCTGCGCTTTAATACCTTAACGGGGTGGGAAGGGTAGACATGGAGATGATGATTATACGATAACACTATGCGTACAATTGGGTACTGGTGTTGTGCGAATGACCCATGTATTGTATAAACCTAGGACCCCCCTCCATCTTTATTAGTTTAATAATCTTTAGATTTTTAAAGGCTATTTCAACTTCTGCGTCTTATACGTCTTTCAAGTTGCTTGCACCAATTGTTTGACCCCTTTCCTTTACTTGCGTATCTCTTTAATCACAAAACTATGTCTTTTCTGAATTTCGGCACTTCTTTTAACCCCTTTTATGTTTCTTGTTTGAATACTTGCTTGTTTATTCGTGTTTTGCATTTAAAGTAACAATTGTAGCATGGTCGGAAACCACACTAGTGGATCTTGAGGGGTGCCTAACACCTTCCCCTCGAGATAATTTCGAGCCCTTACCCAAACTCTGGTTTTCATCTTTAATCCTTCTAAAAAGTGTCCTACTGCACTATAATAATTAGGTGACGACTCTCCAAATCCAAAAAAACCCAATTCCCAAACGGGAATAGAGTTGTCTTTCCTAAATGTCGTAAACCCGATTTTGCTTTGTTTTAGAGAAAAAGGGGGCGTCGACAGCAAGCTGTTGAAACCCAATTTTTCCCTAAGTATTTTTATACCCGAATATTTCCAAAATAGCATATTGGTGATATATAAGCACACCCAAGAGTTTTGGCATTTTTAATGTTTTTTAAAACTAACTTATTACCTATTTTTTATACAACAAAATTCAATAATTATTTCAAAAATTATCATTTTAGTGAATAATTCATTTTATTTTCACATTTATGCCAAAATATAATTAAGGTAATTTTCGCATATTTTTACAAGTTAATTTGGTATTTTTAAAAGCTAAATGATATATAGTTGCAATTATAGCCTATCTTATAATTTAGAGCATTTTATGTTTATAAAATTAGTCCTAACATTTTTAAATTAATATTTATATAATATTAATTTAACCAGTACTCTTAATTTGTTTTTAAAATCTCCATTACTATTTTATAAAAATATAAAAGGAAAAATTGGCTATTTACAATCTAGCCTCAATTGTATTGCATTTTTAGCCAATTTGGCACCACAATTTAATCCCAACTCAGCCCAAATTACCTAGCCCGATTGCCACTTTAGCCCGACCCAACACCTATTCAACTGACCCAGCCCATAACCCCTTTCAATCTCGGCCGTTGATCATTTAGATCAACGGCCCCCGTTACTTCTTTCCTTATTAATTCCAACGACCCCCCTAAACCCTATCATTTCTCACAACCCGCCTCCTCTGAATCCCCTCCTCTCTCAATTCACCTCAAATCATAGCCACCGCCTCTCATCGAAACCCTAATCTATGGCTTCTCAGGTTTATCGGAGGCCTATACTAGCCTCTCATGGCTTCTGCGTGCTAGTTTCTAAAGGTCTTATTGCCAGATCTTGAAGGGTTCCGACCAAGCCTTTGTTCGATGACTGTTCTCCGGTCGTCTTCAACCTTTATCCGGCCAGTCATGGCTATTCGAGTTCGATCTTTGACTTTCCTGCTCAGATCGATTGTTTCCAAAGCCTTTCTCATCACCTGGGTTTCTCATCGAAACCCTAATATCTGAGGTTCCTTCGATTTATTTTTAGATATGCTCCGGATCTATGTGTGCGCGAACCTTTTATGCATTTTTCTAGAAGTTTTTTTAATTTTTGCTTTCAGAAACTCTTTATTCTTCAACTAGGGTTTCATGTCAAGTTATTTCAAATCTCTTCTCTGATTCTCAACATGTTTAGTATGTTTTGTCTGTGTTGTTTTCTATCTGAGTTAGCATGTTGAAAACCTTAATTTTTTGGGATTTTGTTTGAGTTTCTGTTTGTTAATATTCACTTGATTTACCCTTCTCCTATACCTGAGTTAGCATAGTGAAAGCCCTAATTTTTTTGGTGTTATCCGAGATTCCGAATCTGTTTATTTGTTTATCTTCTTATCTCCTCTAAACTCGATTGATTTTCAAAAACCCTAGTTTATTTAGGGACTATTCGATTTCTTTGAAATTGTTTGTGCAACTCGTATGGTTTTCACTCAACTCTTTGCATGTTTCTGATCTTCTTCTCTATTGTTAAACACTGAAACCTAACTATCATTCTCCGAGTGTTTTCTCTTGAGCTACTACTATATGCCGTTCTTTTGCCATAGCTTGGCTTCGTGTGTTTATTACTTGTGCATTCATTTATATACTAAGTTCCTTCTGTGATTGATTTTTTCAAACTCTTAATTGATTTCAAAACTTTTCCTTTCGTGAAATTTTGATTTTTACTCTCTTGTCAAGGGTTAATTGATTCACTTTCCTTTGATTGACCTCACTAAATCTTTTCAAAAATAACTTCAAATCCTGTACTTAGACTTAATTTCCTATTGTATGACTTTACTGTTTCTTTTATGGCAACAACCATTCTGCTTACAAGATTGATTCTCCTCTCCTTATTTGGATCCTGTTAGTATCTGTTTGAATAAGAATCCCCTGATTAAAGGGGAGTCTTATGCTAATTTATTCTGATTTGTGATCATGCCCATAATTGTGTTGGATTTGTACTTATTACCTTACTCTACTCATTTTCAAAAAGCTATAAATACTCTCCTCTCTTTCCTTTGAACACACAAACAGAAAAACAATCTGAGTTCAAAAATCACTCTTAAAAAACTCTCTCTCTCTCTCTCTCTCTCTCTCTCTCTCTCTCTCTCTCTCTCTCTCTCTCTCTCTCTCTCTCTCTCTCTCTCTCTCTCTCTCTCTCTCTCTCTCTCTCTCTCTCTCTCTCTCTCTCTCTCTCTCTCTCTCTCTCTCTCTCTCTCTCTCTCTCTCTCTCTCTCTCTCTCTCTCTCTCTCTCTCTCTCTCTCTCTCTCTCTCTCTCTCTCTCTCTCTCTCTCTCTCTCTCTCTCTCTCTCTCTCTCTCTCTCTCTCTCTCTCTCTCTCTCTCTCTCTCTCTCTCTCTCTCTCTCTCTCTCTCTCTCTCTCTCTCTCTCTCTCTCTCTCTCTCTCTCTCTCTCTCTCTCTCTCTCTCTCTCTCTCTCTCTCTCTCTCTCTCTCTCTCTCTCTCTCTCTCTCTCTCTCTCTCTCTCTCTCTCTCTCTCTCTCTCTCTCTCTCTCTCTCTCTCTCTCTTTTCTGCTACTTGTGCTATTGCTTGGTTGTGGACTTTGTTAGCTATACTTTCTTCTGCACTTATGCTTCTCTACTAGTAAGCTCTAGTTAATTTTCAAGCTTCAACAACAACATGTTTCATTCCTGTCTACTTCTGATCATGTTTTCTTTGGTTAACATGTGTTTCCAACATGCAGTAACATGTCCCTTTCCCTTGTAATCCAATGTTTAATTTATGTGTACATCCTGTCAGTTGTTGGTTATTTAGTTGATATTTTATGAATCCCAAACCCTCATATCCCCTTTATATGTCTTAAGTTATGGTTCGGAAACATGGCAATATCTGAAATCATTGTCCATGGATATGAACTGGGCCCTTTGGGGCCCTAAGTTAATCAATGTCCCATCCCCATTCCCTCATTCATGTGCTGAGTAACAGCCTTGGCCTGACAGTATTTTTGATTATTGTTCAGACCATGGCTTGACCTCCAGTAGGTCTTTTCTCCCTAAATGTTTGGATCAATAGGTTTGGTGAGGGGTGTGCCAGTCTATTCTGTGGCTTGGCATGACCACCAGCCTGTCTGGGTAGCCCTTATCCCTTCTTTTGCACTTACATCTTATCCTTAGAACTTAAGTTCTGCCCCTCTTGTGCGAGCCTTGCCTTGGGACCCTGGAGCTCCCTCTGAACTTGGACACACAAGGGCTGGCCCTTCCACACTGCACAACTTAATTTCTATTCAACATCACCCGGGTGTATGCACTGCCTGAGGTTCCTGAAATCCCTTTGATCTCTGAAACAGCTCAGATAAGAGAAGGCTTGAAAATTTGGATCTCGGAAGTGGCTCAATCTCATATTATTAGGCATTAAGTCTGAATTAGGCTGCTCAGATGTAGTTGATGATTTCTGATGTATTTTTTTTTAAATCAGTTTATTTCTTTTGGGCTGTAATAACTTGTATAAACTGGGAGAACTTAGTAAAAAGGGGGATGGGATTTAATTTTATGCATCAAGGGTTGAAATCCTGCCCATAGGAGTTTGTTATGATTTCTGCAATTTCACATCTGAAAATCCTGCCCATAGGGGTTTGTTATGATTTCTGCAATTTCACACCAAAAAATCCTGCACATAGGAGTTTGTTATGATTTCAAAAATTTCACACCTAGAAATCATGCCTATAGGTTAACTTTGAATTTCTGCAAATACATCTAGAAATCATGCCTATAGGATTCATTTATAATTTCTACATCTTCGCGCATAGATATCCTGCCTATAGGTCAACTGCTAAGTTCATATAAAATATGGTCTATAAACTATTGCATTCTGCATTTATAAACACCACTAGGCAAACAGTTCATAGGTTCAATAATAAAAGCTGCATATAGATACTATGTTCATAGGACCTTTGTTAACGTCGAAAAATGTGTCAAAATCAGAAGGCGATAGAAAACATGCCGATAGGAAATTTCGAATCTGAATAGAGGTAATATTAACTGTTAAGTTCGTAATGTCCCTGTTAAAATTGGTAACTCCTTTGAGTCTGCATCTTTTTTTCTAAAATCAGTACATACTGCTTTAACTCTTTTTTTCCCTAAAAAAAGCAAAATCGGGTTTACAACATTTAGGAAAGACAACTCTATTCCCGTTTGGGAATTAGGTTTTTTGGATTTGGAGAGTCGCCACCTAATGATTATAGTGCATTAGGACACTTTTTAGAAGGATTAAAGATGAAAACCAGAGTTTGGGTAAGGGCTCGAAATTATCTCGAGGGGAAGGTGTTAGGCACCCCTTAAGATCCACTAGTGTGGTTCCCGTCCATGATACAATTGTGACTTTAAATGCAAAACATGAGTAAACAAGCAAGTATTCAAACAAGAAACATAAAAGGGGTTAAAAGAAGTGCCGAAATTCAGAAAGGAAATAGTTTTGTGATTAAAGAGATACGCAAGTAAAGGGAAGGGGTCAAAAAATTAGTGCAAACAGCTTGAAAGACGTATAAGAAACATAAGTTGAAATAGCCTTTAAAAATCTGAAGATTATTAAACTAATAAAGAGGGAGGGGGTCCTAGGTTTATTCATTACATGGATCATTCGCACAACACCAGTCCTAGGTTTTAATCACTAAAGAAAGCCATGCTGTCGACGCCCCCTTTTTCTTTAAAAAAAGCGAAATCGGGTTTACGACATTTAGGAAAGACAACTCTATTCCCGTTTGGGAATTGGGTTTTTTTGGATTTGGAGAGTCGCCACCTAATGATTATAGTGCATTAGGACACGTTTTAGAAGGATTAAAGATGAAAACCAGAGTTTTGTAAGAGGGGGGAAGGTTAGTTCGTTTTCCCTTGAATCCTGGCATTGTGTATCATCGGGGTAGCGTTCCTAAACAGCGGCAGTTCGGACAATGATTATGCATGATTTAGTGAACATATCATAAGAAAAAAAAATTGTTTTCTTTTAGCTGAACGAACGACTCTGACACAGTTCGAGACGTTGCAACCTCTCCTGCTCCGAAATTTTGAGGGTCCTTCTCAAAATTCTGCCCCAGTTTACTGGGCTGGCACTTCTGACGGCTGCGCTGAATGACTGAAGAATCATCTTCAGAATTTTGAGGGTCCTCCTCAAAATTCTGCCCCAGTTCCAATTATGGGGGGGGGGGAATGAAATTTTTATTAAATTGTGACCGAACCCATAGGGCTGCCTACGTATCCCCTCTTAAATGGGAATCAGGTCAGGCGTAGTTCAAATTATATCATAAAGGAAATCATAAGTGGTTACACATAACATCGTTTCATTGCATCTGAGTTGATCGGCTTTGGCCAAACTTCTCCGTCCATTTCTGCGAGGATAAGGGCTCCTCCAGTTAGAACTCGGTGAACCATGTACGGATATTGCCAGTTGGGAGAGAATTTCCCTTTGGCTTCATCTTGGGGTGGTAATATCTTCTTTAACACTAGTTGCCCCGTTGTTAACTTCCTTGGCTTAACACTTTTGTTGATGGCTCTGGACATTCTGTTCTGATACAATTGACCGTGGAAAACTGCATTCATCCTTTTCCCATCTATGAGGGCTAACTGCTCGTAGCGACCTTTTACCCATTCTGCGTCGTCCAGCTCTGCTTCTTGTATGATCCTCAATGAAGGAATTTCTACCTCGGCGGGGATGACCGCTTTTGTACCATAAACCAGCATGTAGGGAGTTGTTCTGGTCGATGTGCGGACTGTGGTGCAGTATCCTAACAAGGCGAATGATAACTTCTCATGCCATTGTTTGTGACTTTCAACCATCTTCCTTAGTATCTTCTGGATATTCTTGTTGGCTGCCTCTACAGCTCCATTCATCTGAGGCCTGTAGGCTGTAGAGTTCTTATGTTTGATCTTGAATGCCTCACACATTGCTTTCATCAATTTACTATTGAGATTGGAACCATTATTGGTAATGATTGATTTTGAAAATCTGAATCGCCAAACAATACGGTCACGGACGAAATCTATCATAACTTGCTTAGTCACTACTTTGTATGACGCTGCCTTAACCCATTTGGTAAAATAATCAATTGCCACTAGGATAAACCTGTGCTTGTTTGATGCAGAAGGCTCGATAGGTCCAATGAAGTCCATCCCCCAGGCGGCGAATGGCCACGGTGAGCTTGTTGCAGCAAGCTCGTTTGGAGGCACCTTTATCATATATGCATGTATCTGACAGCGATGGCACTTGCAAACATACTGGATACAGTCTGTTTCCATAGTCATCCAAAAATAACCTGCTCGGAGTATCTTTTTTGTTAAAACAAAACCATTCATGTGCAGCCCGTAATTCTTGAAAAAGATGAAGGCCCAAGATTATTCCATTTTAGAACAGTTGAGAAAGACTCCGGCATAGATCTCATTGCTATCTTTATTGATCCATTCGGACGAGCACCGCCGGGCGTTGATGAAGATTCTGAATGAAGCCCATGTTCCTGATAAGATCTTTGTGAATCATTTGGAGAAAATACCAAATAAGATTTTCGAGGTCAACAAGGTTACATTTTCTGATGATGAGCTGCCTTTGGAGGGCACTGAGCATAATAGAGCGCTCTACCTCACGGTGAAATATGAAGAATCAGTAGTCACCCGGGTGCTGATTGACAATGGGTCCATTGCAAACATCTGCCCTCTATCCACCCTGGAAATGTTAAAAGTGGACGGTGAGAGGATACACAAGAATAGTATTTGCGTGCGGGGATTTGATGGAGGAGGAAAGGACACAGTCGGGGATATTGTGTTGGAGTTGACAATAGGACCAGTTGAATTTACTATAGAGTTCCAGGTGCTTGACGTGGCTGTTTCTTACAATCTCTTGCTAGGCCGAACTTTGATTCATGCAGCAAAAGCAGTGCCGTCTACCTTGCATCAGATGATGAAATTCGAGTGGCACCGGTAGGAAATTGTTGTGCATGGAGAGGATAGTTCGTGTAATACCATTATGCATTTCGACGAAGCTGAGGACGACAAAGGTCCATGGGTTTACCAAGTCTTGGATACAGTATCAGTTGCAAAAATCCCGGAAGGAGAATGTATTCCTGTGCCTAGGGTAGCTGCTGCATCTGTCATGGTGGCTTCGGAAATGATAAAGAATGGATTCTTACCTGGAAAAGGCTTGGGTGCTTCGTTGCAAGGACTCATACAGCTGGTATCTCTTCCTGGAAACCTAGATACTTTTGGTTTAGGATTTAAGCCCACTGCTACAGACATAAGGCGAGCTAAGAAGATGAAAAAGAGAACATGGACCCTTCCAAAACCCATACCCCGCCTGTCCCGTTCCTTTGTCCGGCATGGTACTAAGTGGTGCCCAATAATGGTAATGCCTCATTCTGTGCTGATGGAACCCGACAAGAAGCTGATTAAGAGGTTTGAAAAGCTGTTTGACGATGTGAATGTGGTGGAGGCAGGCGAAGGTCCAAGCAAAGCAGATGTGCAGTTCGTGAGTCCCCATGCAAAGCTTAATAATTGGGAAGCTACTCCTCTTCCCTACCCGGAGGGAGTCGTGGTAGTTAGTTTTGATTTTCCTTTCAGTTTAATCTGGATTATTTCCAAGGTTGTAATTCGGATACTATGTTCCGTCCGTTTGGATGAGTTAAACCTTGTTATCTTACAATTCTAATGAAATGCAATTTCCTTCCTTTTTCATTTCTGATAGCCTTTATTTTGTCTTTCTTTTCTTTCTTGTACAGTCCCTTTTATGCTGGTTTCAATGATGTGTCATGCGTGAGGAGTCTTCGGCCTAGGCTTGATTACCAATCTAACTCCAAAATAATAATACAAGAGATTGAATGTGATGATGAGGTAGAATATGATGATGAGGAAGCCTTAGAAGAAATCAGTAAAGAATTAAGCCAATTTTAAGAAAAACACAAACCTAATCTGAACGACACAGAGGTAATCAATTTATGGGATCAGGAGAATATACGGGAAATAAAAATAAGTGTCCATTTGGAGCCTCAACTCAGAGAAGAGATAATCAAAGCATTGCTCGAGTACAACGATGTTTTTGCGTGGTCATATGACGATATGCTGTATTTAGGTACCAATTTGGTGGTCCACAAATTGCCCACCAACCCAACGTGCCCTCCTGTCAAGCAGAAGCTGAGGAAATTTAAAATAGATATCAGTGTGAGAATCAAAGAAGAAGTCACCAAGAAGTTTAATGCGAAAGTCATCCGGGTCACTCGGTATCCCACCTGGTTAGCTAATGTTGTGCCTGTGCCAAATAAGGATAGAAAAACCAGAGTGTACGTTAATTACCGTGATCTCAATAAGGCGAGTCCAAAAGACAACTTCTCACTACCAAACATCCATATATTGATTGAAAATTGTGCTAAACATGAGATCGGTTCCTTCGTTGATTGTTATGCGGGTTATCACCAGATTTTGATGGATGAGGAAGATGTGCAAAAGACGGCATTCATCACGCCTTGGGGAACGTATTGTTATAGGGCCATGCCATTTGGGATGAAGAACGTAGGGGCAACATACACGAGGGCGATAACCACCATGTTCCATGACATGCTACATCGGGAGATTGAAGTCTATGTAGAAGACGTAATCATAAAGTTGAGGAAGTACTGTGACCATGTCAAGGACTTGAGAAAGTTTTTCCAGAGGCTCCGCAGGTACAACCTCAAACTTAACCCAGTAAAGTGTGCATTTGGAGTTCCATCGGGGAAGTTGTTGGGGGTCGTGGTAAGTCGACGCGGTATTGAGTTAGACCCGTCCAAGATCAAAGCCATTCAGGAATTACCGCCGCCAAAAAGCAAGAAAGAAGTGATGAGTTTGCTCGGTTGAATTATATCAGTAGGTGCCCAGCTCACAACAACTTGCGAGCCCATCTTTAAGCTGTTAAAGAAAGATGTTGCCATCAGATGGACATATGAATGTCAGGTAGCGTTTGACAAGATTAAGGAGTATTTGGCCAGTCCACCTGTGTTGGTTCCACACGAGCCGGGAGGACCCTTGATCCTTTATCTGACAGTTTTGGATAACTCTTTTGGCTGTGTACTGGGGCAGCATGACGTCATAGGAAGGAAAGAGTCGGTGATTTACTACCTCAGCAAGAAGTTCACATCTTATGAGGTAAAATACACCCAACTTGAGAGAATGTGTTGTGCTTTAACCTGGGTAGCGCAGAAATTAAAACATTACTTGTCCTCATACACCACCTATCTCATCTCTTGGTTGGACCCGTTGAAGTACATTTTTCAGAAGCCCATGCCCACAGGGAGGCTCGCGAATTGGTAAATCTTGCTCACGGAATTTGATATTGTCTATGTGACCCGTACTGCGATGAAAGCACAAGCGGTGGCTGATCATCAAGCCGAGAACCCAGTTGATGATGAATATGAGCCTTTGAAGACATACTTCCCTGATGAGAAGACAATGCATGTCGAGGAATTAGAACAAGTCGAAAAGCCAGGGTGGAACTTGTTCTTTGATGGGGCTGCCAATACCAAAGGCGTCGGGATAGGGGCGGTACTTATTTCTGAGATAGGGCAATACTACCATGTTACAACTGAATTCTGCTTCTACTGAACCAATAACATGGCTGAATACGAGGCGTGTATCTTGGGTTTGAGGTTGGCTATAGACATGGGTGTCCAAGAGATCTTGGTCATGGGTGACTCGGATCTTCTGGTGCACCAGATTCAGGGAGAATGGGAGACACGAGATTTAAAGCTCATACCGTACTGAAAGTGTTTGCATGAACTGTGTCAACGATTTCAGTCGATAGACTTCAGGCATATTCCAAGGATTCATAATGAAGTTGCTGATGCTTTGGCCACTTTAGCATCGATGTTGCATCATCCGGATAAGGCTTACTTGGTCCCGTTGCAGATTTAGGTCCGAGATCATCATGCCTATTGTAACATGGTGGAAGAAGAGCTCGATGGTGAGCCGTGGTTTCATGATATCAAAGAATACATCAGGATGGGAGTATATCCGACACAGGCCGCAGGGGATCAAAAGAGAGCCATTAGATGCTTGGCGAGCGGTTTCTTCTTCAGTGGAGGAGTGTTGTACAAAAAAACTCCAAATCTTGGTTTATTGAGGTGCATGGATGCTAAACAGGCCACAGCTATCATGACCGAGGTACATGCGGGAGTTTGTGGAGCTCATATGAGTGGGTATGTATTAGCAAAGAAGATTCTTCGAGTAGGTTATTATTGGCTTACTATGGAACAAGATTGTATCAGTTTCGTGCGCAAGTGTCATCAATGCCAGGTACATGGAGATTTGATTCACTCTCCACCATCTGAATTGCATACAATGTCGACACCATGGCCCTTCGTTTCTTGGGGAATGGATGTCATTGGGCCGATCGAACCAGCAGCATCAAATGGGCACAGGTTTATTCTGGTAGCCATCGACTATTTCACTAAGTGGGTTGAGGCAAAAACTTTCAAATCGGTGACCAAGAAAGCAGTGGTCGATTTTGTGCATTCAAATATCATCTGTCGGTTCGGAATCTCGAAGGTAATCATCACAGATAATGGGGCCAACCTCAACAGTCATCTGATGGAGGAGACATGTCAGCAGTTTTGGATCACGCACTGCAATTCCACCCCATATCGTCCTAAGGCGAATGGAGCAGTCGAAGCAGCTAACAAGAACATCAAGAAGATACTTCGGAAAATGGTGGAAGGGTCCAGGCAATGGCATGAGAAGTTACCTTTCGCCCTGTTAGGCTATCGCACTACTGTTCGCACTTCAGTAGGGGAGACTTTTTATTCATTGGTATACGGTACAGAGGCAGTAATACCCGCAGAGGTTGAAGTACTATCCCTTCGGATTATCGCCGAGGCGGAAATTGACGATGTTGAATGGGTCAAGGCCCGCTTGGAACAACTGAGCTTGATTGATGAGAAGAGATTGGCAGCAGTATGTCACGGACATTTGTACCAACAGAGAATGGCAAGAGCATATAACAAGAAAGTGCGTCCGCGGAAGTTTGAAGTAAGGCAATTGGTGTTGAGGCGTATCTTACCTCATTAGGCCGAAGCAAAAGGAAAGTTCACCCCCAACTGGCAGGGGCCATTTGTTGTAACTCGAGTGTTGTCCAATGGGGCATTATATCTGACAGATGTGGAAGGGAAATGTGTAGAAATGGCTATCAACTCCGATGCAGTCAAGCGATACTATGTATGATTTCTTTGTCTAATTGTACTTAATTGTTTTGTCATATTTTTGAGATTCAAATGACGAAGGCATTTTGTTCTGCTATCCAAACACTTTATCCTTTATTACCCTTTTTGAGCTTTATTTTATTTTCTTTCGTACCCCTCTTTCGGAATCAAATATCAAAACGCAGAAGCACGAGTGATGAAGATCAGCAGAGAAACAGGAAGAATAGTCCAACAGAAGAGAAAAAGAAAAAGAAAAGAAAAGGGAAATGAAAAAAAAGAGGAAAAACGAAAAAAAAATTGAAAAGAAGAGAAAAGAGAAATGAAGAAAAGAAAAGACAAATAAAAGAACGACAAAAGAAGAAAAAAAGGGGAAAAAAAGAAGAGAGAAAATGGAAAAGAAGAAAATCACAACAAAGTAATTTCTATGACCTGAACTACGTTTGACTTGATTCCGAAAGGATACGTAGGCAGCCTCTCTCTGAGGTTCAGTCACACCAAAATAAAAATCCAAAAGTCCCCAAGAAAGGAACTGGGGCAGAAGTTGTGGTTGTTTTGAGAAATCTTATTCCGAAAGTTGTAATTTTGAACCCATGTTGAGTTTCTGAAAGTTGTAATTTTGAACCCATGTTGAGTTGTTTTTAGCCTTTGATACCCTTCTTTCTAACCCCATCCAAAGCCTGGATTACGGTCCAAAGAAAGACCTTCCGATCAGTCCTCAAGAAGTGCCAATACGAGCAAGTAAAAGGGATTCATGTCAGGGGCAACACTCTGGTACCAGAAGAGAAATGGCAAAAATGAGAGAGTCTTCTTGGTGAAAACCCTCACGGGCACCATAAGGTGACGTGAGCTAAAAGAAATCAAAATGAGAGAGTCTTATTGGTGAAAACCCTCACAGGCACCCAAAGGCGACGTGAGCTGAGAGAAATCAAAATGAGAGAGTCTTATTGGTGAAAACCCTCACAGGCACCATAAGGCGATGTGAGCTGAGAGAAATAAAATATGAGAGAGTTTTATTGGTGAAAACCCTCACGGGCACCATAAGGCGAAATGAGTTTTGAGATGGGCAAATGAAGCAAGTATGTGGTTAACGGCTGCTCGAAACATGGCAAGCCAAGCAGGGTTTGGGTTTTGGCGAAAGTCAGGTCATGGAAAGGCTGGAATAGCAAATGTGGCAATTGGAAGCTGATTGGTTGGACAGACTAGGCTGGTTGATCCAAATACATGGCACGATAAATGGTACCAGCCGTTCCACTCAGATAAGTACCAAAATGCTATTTTGGAAATATTCGGGTATAAAAATACTTAGAGAAACATTGGGTATCAACAGCTTGCTGTCGACTCCCCCTTTTTCTCTAAATAAAAGCGAAATCGGGTTTACGACATTTAGGAAAGACAACTCTATTCCCGTTTGGGAATTGTGTTTTTTGAGATTTGGAGAGTCGCCACCTAATGATTATAGTGCATTAGGACACTTTTTAGAAGGATTAAAGATAAAAACCAGAGTTTGGGTAAGGGCTCGAAATTATCTCGAGGGGAAGGTGTTAGACACCACTTAAGATCCACTAGTGTGGTTTCGGGCCATGCTACAATTGTGAATTGAAATGCAAAACACGAATAAACAAGCAAGTATTCAAACAAGAAACATAAAAGGGGTTAAAAGAAGTGCCTAATTCAGAAAGGAAATAGTGTTGTGATTGAAGAGATACGCAAGTAAAGGGAAGGGGTCAAATAATTGGTGCAAGCAACTTGAAAGACGTATAAGAAATAGAAGTTGAAATAGCCTTTAAAAATTTGAAGATTATTAAACTAATAAAGAGGGAGGGGGATCCTAGGTTTATACATTACATGGATCATTCGCACAACACCGGTGCCCAATTGTAAGTGTTATCGTGTAATCATCATCTCCATGTCTACCCTTCCCACCCCGTTAAGGTATTAAAGTACGGAATGGTATTGTTTACTTATTGCATGCTATTACCCGTCCCAGTCCTATCAGTCCTGGAGGCAAATAGACTACTAATCCTAAAGGGAAAGGGGCTTGGGGCTTCAGAAGTTTCAAAGGATAAAATGGTAAGGCGTCAACCAAAACAAGTAATTGCAAATAGAAGGGGAAACAGACAAGAAATCAGGGCTCAAGTATGCCTCTATAAATCATCAAAAATTACAGGGTTTAGTATGTCTTACACGTACTGATTTTGGTCTTATTTAAATAAAGCGACGAGTGGACTAGTTCAACGCATATTTTTAGGCGAAAAGTCTACATTAGGCATACTCGAATGCAGTTGTTTGAAACTGATCTGGTTGATCTAAGTGTTGATTAGAACCAGATGCAATATATACCGATTTTAGGAAAAAATATGTAGACTCAAAGGAGTTACCAATTTTAACAGGGACATTACGAAATTAACAGTTAATATTACCTCTATTCAGATTCGAAATTTCCTATAGGCATGGTTTATATTGCCTTCTGATTTTGACACCTTTTTCGATGTTACAAAGGTCCTATGAACATGGTATCTATATGCAGCTTTTATTATTGAACCTATGAACTGTTTGCCTAGTGGTGTTTTTAAATGCAGGATGCAATAGTTTATAGACCATATTTTATATGAATTAGAAGTTGACCTATAGGCAGGATATCTATGTGCGAAGATGCAGAAATTATGAATGAATCCTATAGGCATGATTTCTAGATGTATTTGCAGAAATTGAAAGTTAACCTATAGGTAGGATTTCTAGGTGTGAAATTGCTGAAATCATAACAAACTCCGATGGGCAGTATTTCTAGGTGTGAAATTGCAGAAATCGTAACAAACTCCTATGGGCAGGATTTCTACCCTTGATGCATAAAATTAAATCCCATCCCCCGTTTTACTAAGTTCCCCGTGTTTATACAAGTTATTATAGCCCAAAAGAAATAAACTGGAATTAAAAAAATACATCAGAAATCATCAGCTGCATCTGAGCAGCCTAATTCACACTTAATGCCTAATAATATGAGATTGAGCCACTTTTGAGATCCAAATTTCCAAGACTTCTCTTATCTAAGGTGTTTCAGAGATCCAAGGGATTTCAGGAACCCCAGGTAGTGCATACACCCAAGATGTTGAACAGAAATTTAGTAGTGCAGTGTGGAAGGGCCATCCCTTATGTCTCCAAGTTCAGAGGGAGCTCCACGGTCCCAAAGCAAGGCTCACACAAGAGGGGTAGAACATAAGTTCTAAGAATGAGGTGTAAGTGCAAAATAAGGGATAAGGGCTACCCAGGCAGGCTGGTGGTCATGACCAGCCACAGAATAGAATGGCACACCCCTGACCAAACCTATTGATCAAACATTTAGGGAGTAAAGACCTATAGGAGGTTAAGCCATGGCCTGAACAATAATAAAAAATACTAGCAGGCCAAGGCTGTTACTCAGCACATGCAATGAGGGAATAGGGATGAAGCATTGACAAGCTTAGGGCCCCAAAGGGCCCAGTTCATATCCATGGACAATGATTTCAGACATTACCATGTTTCTGAATCATAACTTAAAACATATAAAGGGGATATGAGAGTTTGAGATTCATAAAGTATCAAATAAATAACCAACAACCGACAGGATGTACACATAAATTAAACATTGAATTACAAGGGAAAGGTACATGTTACAGCATGTTAGAAACACATGTTAACCAAAGAAAACATGATCAGAAGTAGACAGGAATGAAACATGTTGTTGTTGAAGCTTGAAAATTAACTAGAACATACAGTAGAGAAGCAGAAGTGCAGAAGAAAGTAGAGCAAACAAAGTCCACAACCAAGCAATAGCAGAAGTAGCAGAAGAGAGAGAGAGAGTTTTTTAAGAGTGATTTTTGAACTCAGATTATTTTTCTATATGTGTGTTCAAAGGAAAGGGAGGAGAGTATTTATAGCTTTTTGAAAACGAGTAGAGTAAGGTAATAAGTACAAATCCAACACAAATATGGGCATGATCACAAATCAGAACCAATTAGCATAAGACTCCCCTTTAGTCACGGGATTCTTATTCGAACGGATACTAACAGGATCCAAATAAGGAGATGAGAGTCAATCTTGTAAGCAGAATGGTTGTTGCCATAAAAAAAATAGTAAAATCATACAATAGGCAATTAAGTCTAACTACAGGATTTGAAGTTATTTTTGGAAAGATTCGGCGAGGCCAATCAAAGGAAAGCGAATCAATTAACCCTTGACATGAGAGTAAAAATGAGAATTTCACGAAAGGAAAAGTTTTGAAATCAATTACGAGTTTGAAAAAATCAATCACAGAAGAAACTCAGTATATAAATGAATGCATAAGTAATAGACACACGAAGCCAAGATATGGCAAAAGAACATCACAGAGTAGTAGCTCAAGAGAAAACACTCGAAGCATGATAGTTAGGTTTCAGTGTTTTGACAATAGAGAAGAAGATCAGAAACATGCAAAGAGTTTAGTGAAAAGCATACTAGTTGCACAAACAATTTCAAAGAAATTGAATAGTCCCCAAAGAAACTAGGGTTTTTGAAAATCAATCGAGTTTAGAATAGATAAGCAGATAAACATATAAACAGATTTAGAATCTCGGATAAGCCCCAAAAAAATTAGGGCTTTCACTATGCTAACTCAGGTATAGGAGAAGGGTAAATCAAGCTAATATTATCAAATAGAAACTCAAACAAAATCCCAAAAAATTAAGGTTTTCAACATGCTAACTCAGATAGAAAATAACACAGACAAAACCTAGTAAAACAAGTTGAGAATCGGAGAAGAGATTTGAAATAACTTGACACGAAACCCTAGTAGAAGAATAAAGAGTTTCTGAAAGAAAAAATTAAAGAAACTTCTAGAAAAATGCATAGAAGGTTCGCACATACATAGATCCGGTGCAGATCTAAAAATAAATTGAAGGAACCTCAGAGATTAGGGTTTCGATGAGAAACCTAGGTGATAAGAAAGGCTTTGGAAACCATCGATCTGAGCAGGAAAGTTGAAGATCTAACTCGAATAGCCATGACTGGCCGGACAAATGTTGAAGACGACAGGAGAACAGTCATCGAACAAAGGCTTTGTCGGAACCCTTCAAGATCTGGCAATAGGACCTTTAGAAACCAGCACGCAGAAGCCATGAGAGGCTAGTATAGGCCTTCGATGAACTTGAGAAGCCATAGATTAGGGTTTTGATGAGAGGTAGCGGCTAAGGTTTGACATGAGTTGAGAGAGAGTTGAGAGAGGAGGGGATTCAGAGGCGGCGGGTTGTGAGAAATTATAGGGGTTGGGGGGGTCGTTGGAATTAATAAGGAAAGAAGTAACGGGGGTCATTAATCTAAATGATCAACGGCCGAGATTGAAAGGGGTTATGGGCTGGGTCGGTTGAATAGGTGCTGGATCGGGTTAAAGTGGTAATTGGGCTGGGTAATTTGGGCTGAGTTGGGTTAAATTGTGGTGCCAAATTGGCTAAAAATGCAATACAATTGAGGTTAGATTGTAAATAGCCAATTTTTTCTTTTATATTTTTATAAAATAGTAATGCAGATTTTAAAAACAAATTAAGAGTACTGGGCAAATGAATATTATATAAATATTAATTTAAAAATACTGGGACTAATTTTATAAACATAAAATGCCTTAAATTACAAGATAGGCTATAATTGCAACTATATGCCATTTAGCTTTAAAAATACCAAATGAACTTGTAAAAATATGCAAAAAAATACCTTAACTATATTTTGGTGTAAATGTTAAAATAAAATGAGTTATTCACCAAAATAATAATTTTGAAAATAATTATTGGATTTTGTTGTATAAAAAATAGGTAATAAGTTAGTTTTAAAAATCATTAAAAATGCCAAAACTCTTGGGTGTTCTTATATATGAATCAAAATGCTATTTTGGAAATATTTGGGTATAAAAATACTTAGGAAAAAATTGGGTATCAACAGCTTGCTGTCGACTCCCCCATTTTCTCTAAATAAAAGCGAAATCGGGTTTACGACATTTAGGAAAGACAACTCTATTCCCGTTTGGGAATTGTGTTTTTTGAGATTTGGAGAGTCGCCACCTAATGATTATAGTGCATTAGGACACTTTTTAGAAGGATTAAAGATGAAAACCAGAGTTTGGGTAAGGGCTCGAAATTATCTCGAGGGGAAGGTGTTAGACACCACTCAAGATCCACTAGTGTGGTTCCTGGCCATGCTACAATTGTGACTTTAAATGCAAAACAGGAATAAACAAGCAAGTATTTAAACAAGAAACATAAAAGGGGTTAAAAGAAGTGCCGAAATTCAGAAAGGAAATAGTTTTCTAATTGAAGAGATACGCAAGTAAAGGGAAGGGGTCAAACAATTGGTGCAAGCAACTTGAAGGACGTATAAGAAACAGAAGTTGAAATAGCCTTTAAAAATCTGAAGATTATAAAACTAATAAAGAGGGAGGGAGTCCTAGGTTTATACATTACATGGATTACTAGCACAATAGTGGTACCCAACTATACGCATAGTGTTATCTTGTAATCATAATCTCCATGTCTACCCTTCCCACCCCATTAAAGTATTAAAGCGCGGAACAATATTGTTTACTTAATGCATGCTATTACCCGTCCCAGTCCTATCAGTCCTGGAGGCAAATGGACTACTAATCCTCAAGGGAAAGGGGCTTGGGGCTTTAGAAGTTTCAAAGGATAAAATGCTAAGGCGTCAACCAGAACAAGTAATAGCAAATAGAAGGGAAATAGACAAGCAATCAGGGCTCCAGTATGCCTCCATAAATCATCAAAAATTACAGAGTTTAGCATGTCTTACACATACTGATTTTGGTCTTATTTAAATAAAGTGACGAGCAGACTGGTTCAACGCATATTTTTAGGCGAAAAGTTTACATTAGGAATACTCGAATGTAGTTGTTTGAAACTAATCTGGTTGATCTAAGTGTTGATTGGAACTAGATGCAATATATACTGATTTTAGGAAAAAAGATGTAGACTCAAAGGAGTTACCAATTTTAACAGGGACATTACGAACTTAATAGTTAATATTACCTCTATTCAGATTCAAAATTTCTTATAGGCATGCTTTCTATCACTTTCTGATTTTGACACCTTTTTGGATGTTAACAAAGGTCCTATGAACATGGTATCTATATGCAACTTTTATTATTGAAACTATGAACTGTTTGCCTAGTGGTGTTTATAAATACAGAATGCAATAGTTTATAGACCATAATTTTTACGAATTTAGAAGTTGACCTATAGGTAGGATATCTATGCGCGAAGATGTAGAAATTATGAATGAATCCTATAGGCATGATTTGTAGATGTATTTGCAGAAATTGAAAGTTAACCTATAGGCATGATTTCTAGGTGTGAAATTTCTGAAATCATAACAAACTCCTATGGGCAGGATTTCTAGGTGTGAAATTGCAGAAATCATAACAAACTCCTATGGGCAGGATTTCTACCCTTGATGCATAAAATTAAATCCCATCACCCTTTTTACTAATTTCCCCGAGATTATACAAGTTATTACAGCCTAAAAGAAATAAACTGGAATTAAAAAAAATACATCAGAAATCATCAGCTGCATCCGAGCAGGCTAATTCTGACTTAATGCCTAATAATATGAGATTGAGCCACTTCCGAGATCCAAATTTCAAAGCCTTCTCTTATCTAAGGTATTTCAGAGATCCAAGGGATTTCAGGGATTTCAGGAACCCCAAGTAGTATATACACCTAAGATGTTGAACAGAAATTGAGTTGTGCAGTGTGGAAGGGCCAACCCTTATGTGTCCAAGTTTAGAGGGAGCTCCAGGGTCCCAAGGCAAGGCTCACACAAGAGGGGAAGAACTTAAGTTCTAATAATGAGTGGTAAGTGCAAAAGAAGGGATAAGGGCTACTGAGGCAGGCTGGTGGTCATGCCCAGCAACAGAATATACTGGAAAACCCCTAACCAAAGCTATTGATCAAACATTTAGGGAGTAAAGACCTACTGGAGGTCAAGCCGTGGCCTGAACAATAATCAAAAATACTGGCAGGCCAAGGCTATTACTCAGCACGTGCAATGAGGGAATCGGGATGGGATATTGACAAGCTTAGGGCCCCAAATGGCCCAGTTCATATCCATGGACAATGATTTCAGACATTGCCATGTTTCTGAACCATAACTTAAAACACATAAAAGGGATGTGAGGGTTTGGGATTCATAAAGTATCAAATAAATAACCAACAACTGACAGGATGTACACATAAATTAAACATTGAATTACAAGGGAAAGAGACATGTTACAGCATGTTAGAAACACAAGTTAACCAAAGAAAACATGATCAGAAGTAGATAGGAAGGAAACATGTTGTTGTTAAATCTTGAAAATTAACTAGAACATACCAGTAGAGAAGTAGGAGTGCAGAAGAAAGTAGAGCAAACAAAGTCCACAGCCAAGCAATAGCACAAGTAGCAGAAAAGAGAGAGTTTTTTAAGAGTGATTTTTGAACTTAGATTATTTTTCTGTTCGTGTGTTCAAAGGAAAAGGAAGAGAGTATTTATAGCTTTTTGAAAATGAGTAGAGTAAGGTAATATGTACAAATCCAACACAAATATGGGCATGATCACAAATCAGAACCAATTAGCATAAGACTCCCCTTTAATCAGGGGATTCTTATTCAAACGGATACTAACAGGATCCAAATAAGGAGAGGAGAATCAATCTTGTAAGCAGAATGGTTGTTTCCATAAAAGAAAAAGTAAAGTCATACAATAGGCAATTAAGTCTAAGTACAGGATTTGAAGTTATTTTTGGAAAGATTCAGTGAGGCCAATCAAAGGAAAGCGAATCAATTAACCCTTGACAGGAGAGTAAAAATCAGAATTTCACGAAAGGAAATGTTTTGAAATCAATTACGAGTTTGAAAAAATCAATCACAGAAGGAACTCAGTATATAACTGAATGCACAAGTAATAGACACACGAAGCCAAGCTATGGCAAAAGAACAACATATAGTAGTAGCTCAAGAGAAAACACTCGAAGCATGATCATCAAGTTTTAGCATTTAACAATAGAGAAGAAGATCAGAAACATGCAAAGAGTTGAGTGAAAACCATACGAGTTGCACAAACAATTTCAAAGAAATCGAATAGTCCCTAAATAAACTAGGGTTTTTGAAAATCAATCGAGCTTAGAGGAGATAAGCAGATAAACAGATTCAGAATCTCGGATAAGCCCCAAAAAATTAGGGCTTTCACTATGCTAAATCAGGTATAGAAGAAGGGTAAATCAAGTGAATATTAACAAACAGAAACTCAAACAAAATCCCAAAAAATTAGGGTTTTCAACATGCTAACTTAGATAGAAAACAACACAGACAAAACACAGTAAAACATGTTGAGAATCGGAGAAGAGATTTGAAATAACTTGACATGAAACCCTAGTTGAAGAATAAAGAGATTCTGAAAGCAAAAATTAAAGAAACTTCTAGAAAAATGCATAGAAGGTTCGCACACACATAGATCCGGAGCAGATATAAAAATAAATCAAAGGAGCCTCAGAGATTAGGGTTTCGATGAGAAACCCAGGTGATGAGAAAGGCTTTGGAAACCATCGATCTGAGCAGGAAAGTCGAAGATCGAACTCGAATAGCCATGACTGTCCAGACAAAGGTTAAAGACAACAGGAGAACAGTCATCTAACAAAGGCTTGGTCGGAACCCTTCAAGATCTCGCAATAGGACCTTTAGAAACTAGCATGCAGAAGCCATGAGAGGCTAGTATAGGCCTCCGATGAACCTGAGATGCCATAGATTAGGGTTTCGATAAAAAACGGCAGCTAGGGTTTGACTTGAGTTGAGAGAGTTGAGAGAAGAGGGGATTCAGAGGCGACGGTTTGTGAGAAATGATAGGGTTAGCCTGGGGGTTGTTGGAATTAATAACGAAAGAAGTAACGGGGGCCATTGATCTAAACGATCAACGATCGAGATTGAAAGGGGTTATGGGCTGGGTTAGTTGAATAGGTGCTGGGTCGGGTTAAAGTGGTATTTGGGCTGGGTAATTTGGGCTGAGTTGGGGTTAAATTGTGGTGCCAAATTGGCTGAAAATGCAATACAATTGAGGCTAGATGATAAATAGCCAATTTTTCCTTTTATATTTTTATAAAATAGTAATGCAGATTTTAAAAACAAATTAAGAGTACTCGGTAAATGAATATTATATAAATATTAATTTAAAAATGTTGGGACTAATATTATAAACATAAAATGCCCTAAATTACAAGATAGGCTATAATTGCAACTATATGACATTTAGCTTTAAAAATACCAAATGGACTTCTAAAAATATGCGAAAATTACCTTAATTATATTTTGGGGGTAAATGTGAGAATAAAATGAATTATTCACCAAAATGATAATTTGGGGAATAATTATTGGATTTTGTTGTATAAAAAATAGGTAATAAGTTGGTTTTAAAAATCATTAAAAATGCCAAAACTCTTGGGTGTGCTTATATATGCACCAATATGCTATTTTGGAAATATTCGGCTTTAAAAATACTTAGGGAAAAATTGGGTTTCAACAGCTGCCCCTCTTTACCTGGGAAGGAGTAAAGAGTTGTCGGGTAAAGATGTGATGGCCAACTATGACCAGAAGCGGCGATTTGAAAAGAACTTGACCGAGCTCCGGTTTCTGAGCTGCCTACATGTCCCTGGTTTTACAGGAATCAAGCCATATGTAGTTCAGGAAACATTGACGGAACATGTCGATGGTGATTCGAAAGAGATGGGGCGCGATGTTTATGGGGCAAGAGGTATTTGAAACTTGATCGGCGGTAGGGTCTGGAGCGGGATTGCTCCTGATGAGACGGCCATTGCTAGCCATTGTACCTGCAAGTAAGCAATATAGACGTATATTGTGCATAAACTTAAACATGATGCAAGTCCCGTAGGTCCATGAATGCTGCCCTTGGACGGTTAGGATGACGTCCTCGGACCGTGATGTCCTGGGCCATGAAGTGCAAAATTAAAGGATTCCCAGGCTATGAAATGATGGTCTCGGGCTATGATAATGGTGCCTCTGAACCATGATGCCTTTGAATAATGACGTGCAAGATATAAAGTGGGGTCCTCGGGCCATGGCACGGTGTTCTCTTGCTATGAGGATGATGCCTCCGAACAATGATGCCCTTGGACAGTTTGGCGATATTTCAGCCCATGAAATGCAAGGTTTTGTGGTATTTCAGCCGATGCAGAAACATAAATGGCGATATTTTGGCCGACAGAAATTTAAATAAAACAGGCGATGTTTCAGCCGATGTAAAAAGTAAAATGGCGATATTTCATCCGATAGAAAGCATAAGTATAGATGATGATGGAGATGAACTGGCGATCTTTCAGCGATGTTACATTTAAATAAAGTTTGGCGATATTTCAGCCGATTGCAAGATGTGAGGTGGCGATATTTCAGCCATGCGAGAAAAAATAAAGTGACGGTATTTTAGCCATATAGGTGGAGGTAGTGCTTAACCTCGAAAGGCAGAAAGGTAGCCTTACGCAATGCAGGAAATGCAGATGGAGACAACGCTTAGTATCGAAAGGCAGAAAGGTAGCCTTATGCAATGGAGATAATGCAGATGGAGATAACGCTTAGTCTCGGAAGGCAGAAAGGTAGCCTTATGCCATACAGATAATGCAGATGGAGATAACAATTAGTCTCGGAAGGCAGAAAGGTAGCTTATGTAATGCAAATAATGCAGATGGAGACAACGCTTAGTCTCGGAAGGCAGAAAGGTAGCCTTATGCAATGCAGGAAATGCAGAAGGAGACAACGCTTAGTCTCGGAAGGCAGAAATGTAGCCTTATGCAATGCAGGAAATACAGATGGAGACAACGCTTAGTCTAAAAAGGCAGAAAGGTAGCCTTATGCAATGCGAGAAATGCAGATGGAGACAATGCTTAGTCTCGGAAGGCAGAAAGGTAGCCTTATGCAATAAGATAAAAGCGAATAGTAAGTAAAAAAAAATTCTTACATGATAGCTGGTAGCCGATTGTGATATTACGGCTACTGGGGACATTGCGGGCGGATAGGAAATGCAAATATGTGTGACGGTTCAATGCGATTGCGTAATATATTAAGTAATTTTGTGATTTGGGTGCCTGAATCCAAAGAAAACCGTGAGTTTTGTAAGAGGGGGGAAAGGTTAGTTCGATTTCCCTTGAATCCTGGCATTGCATATCATCGGGGTAGCGTTGCTAAACAATGGCAGTTCGGACAATGATTATGCATGATTTAGTGAACATATCATAAGTAAAAAAAATAGTTTTCTTTTAGCTGAACCAATGAATGTGATGTGGTTCGAGACATTGCAACCTCTTCTGCTCCGGAATTTTGAGGGTCCTTCTCAAAATTCTGGGCTAGTTTACTGGGCTGGCACTTTGACGGCTGCGCTGAATGACTGAAGAATCATCTTCAGAATTTTGAGGGTCCTCCTCAAAATTCTGCCGCAGTTTACTAAGGTGACATCCTTGGCGATGACTGGCTGAAGACTGACTTCGGAATTTTGAGGGTCTTCCTCAAAATTCTGCCCTAGTACCAATAATGGGGGGGGGGGGAATGAAATTTTTATAAATTGTGACCGAACCCATAGGGCTGTCTACGTATCCCCTCTTAAATGGGAATCACGTCAGGCGTATTTCAAATCAATACATTCCCCACGGCGTGATGAAAGCCGTTTTCTCTGCATCTTCCTCATCCATCCATATCTGATGATACCCGACGAAACAATCAACGAAAGACTGCAACTCATGCTTGGTGCAGTTATCGATAAGAATGTGTATGTTTGTCAAGGGGAAGTCGTCCTTGGGGCTGGCCCGGTTAAGATCCCGGTAGTCGACACAGATTCTAATCTTCTCATCCTTCTTTGGTACTGGCACGATGTTGGCTAACCATGTCAGATACTCTACTACCCTGAGAACCTTGGCTTTGACTTGCTTAGTAACCTCTTCTTTGATTTTCAAACTCATGTCGGGCTAGAATTTCCTCAGCTTCTGTTTTACCGGCGGACAGGTTGGATATATTGGCAGACTGTGAGCTACAATGGACGTGCTGAGACTAGTCATATCATCATACAACCAGGCAAATATGTCCTCGTATTCCCTTAAAAATTCCATATATTCTTCCTTTTCTGATGGCGACAGGTGAACAATGATGTGAGTTTATTTGATATTTTCTGTATCTCCCAAATTAATGACCTCAGTTTCTTCCAGTTTAGACTTAGGTCTATTCTCAAAATTCTCAACTTCTCTGATGACCTCTTCAGATATCACATCTTCTTTTGAGTCTATGTCCTTTTGTTGCGTCGTTTCGTTGCAAGTCACAATCGTTGGTTCATCGTCAAGATAAGTAATAGTAATGCTGTATAAAAATAGAGTAAATGATAGAGAAAATAATAAGCCTGATATATATGATAAATTGAAATGCTTTGATTAAATTCATAATTGTTTGAAACATCAGAGCTCTTTTCGAAATTAAAGACAATGCAGAGAGAAAATCAACTATTAATGTATGCTAAATATGAGATGCATGGTGCTTTTATTTAGCCTTGCTACCCCGAATCCTTCCGGGCCCTGACGGTCCTAATTGACCAATTGCTGAGGCGGACTCCTCTGTTCACAGCTTGTATGGAAAAGCCTTCCTCCCCTTCCTTCTCGAAAAGAACACATCAATCCATATCATCATCCTCCAGAAACAGATTCTTCATGGCTGCCAATGCTTCGTCTTCCTCTGACCCATATATAGTATCTGCCGATTGGAAGGTTTGCTCCAGCCTGGGTATCGGAAGCTCCAATGGATAGTAGGGACCGCTCCATGGTGGCGACCAGCTCTGGAATTCTTCCCAAGTATAACCGTACCCTAAGCCAAATGTAGTACCATACTTCTTTAGTTTGATGAGCTTAGTGATCCCCTAAAGATTTTTACCGAGTCCCTTTCCAGGCTCGTACCCACACCAAGTCAGGGTACTTTCGATCTTGTTGTCCCACCACTTATCCTTAGCTACAACGTTGACCCTTTCGATATGGTGGTATGTTCCTCCGCCTATTCTCCTTCTGCCTCCAATCATTGGGATGATCTGGCGACTATACATGGGGTTACTACCATTGCCATGAATGATCACCTGTTGATGATTCCATTCAAACTTTACTGCCAGATGCAAGGTCGATGCTATGGCTCCCTCAACAGGGATCCAAGGCCATCCTAATAGTAGGTTGTAGGATGCCGGGACGTCTATCACTTAGAAGACAACGTCGAACCATGTTGGCCCCATTTGCAAGCACAGGCTGATTTCTCCGATGGTAGATCTCTGGGACCCATCGAAGGCCTTGACATTGATAGCACCATCTTTGATCTCGTTCAGGCTTTTTCCCAAAGTTCTGAGAGTTACTAGCAGATAGATGTTGAGGCTCGATCCTCCATCGATCAGCACTCTAGTGATGAAATAGTCTTCGCATTGCACAGTCTTGTTATGGATCAATCCTTCAAGCGACAACTTACCTTCGTGGAAGGTTATTTTATGGCTCTCTAGCACTTGCCCCACCATATTCGCCATTTCACCCCCGGTTATATTGCTGGGCACATAAGATTCGCGCAGTATCTTCATTAGGGCATTCTTGTGAGCGTCTGAACTCTGCAGAAGAGCCATGATAGATATATGTGCTGGTGTTTTGTTCAACAGTTCAGCGACCGAGTACTCCTTAGCCTGTATTTTCCTCCAAACATCATCGGGCCCTGTTTCAATAGGCCGTCCCGGGGATTTCTTACTGGACTCGGCTAGGTGCTCTAAGATGTAAACCCTCCCTGTTCTGGTCATTCCTTGTGCGACAATCATTTCTCCTATCTTGATCTTTCCTTTCCTCCTAGCTTCAGTAGTGTAATCCCATGGTATGACATTTGAGTGGAATGGTGTTATGTTTGACATTGCCACCGAGATAGGCACCCTTGGTGGTAACACAACAATTTCAAAGGGTGTAGGTGCCTTTGGAACTCCAAATTCAACTTCGATTGGCCCGAGCGCCTTTGTAGAAGAAGGCTCATCAAATTCAAGAGGTATAGACATATTTACTTCACCATCCCTTGAGAGCTGATTCTGCACAACAATTGGGTTAAGTGTAACTGCCGGTTTCTTTGGTTCATCTCCTTCAACAATCAAACTTATTGACCCTTTGGGGTCCTAATCATCTTCAATCTCGATCATGTGGATGTCTCCCCCTTTGTGATCTGGTAGAAGGTTGTTAGGAACATTAGGAGCATGCTCCTTTGCTACAATGACCTTATTGTCAATCAGGGTCTGAATTTTGTCCTTCAATGAACGACATTCGTCAACGGTGTGTCCCTTCATGCCGGAATAATACGCACAGGTCTTGTTGGGGTTGTCCCACTGGGAGGGATTTTCTGGAGCTTTGCCTGGGATAGGAGTGACATAACTAGCAGCTTTAAGTCTTTCATATAGCTGGTCAATTGGTTCAGCGATGGTTGTGTATTGTTTGGGAGGCTTGCGATCAAAATTTGGCCTGGGTCTTGGGAAATTTTGACGGGTGGGAGGTGATTGGTAGTGAGAGGGTTGAGCGTTATAAGCTTGGTAAACAGGTGCTGGTTGAGAGTATCTAGGCGATGTGGGTTGATATGTGAGAGGTGGAGAGGATTGGTAAACGGGAGGTGGATAGGAAGGTGCTGGTGCTTGGTAATTCGGGATGGGCTGATATGTAAGTGGAGGTGATGGGCAAGTGTGGTATTTTGGTGGTGATTTGGCTCCCCGTGCGACCATTATGGCACTTACGTCCTTCTTTTTGGACGTGCCACCAGTCTGTAAATCCTTATTGGTGGCTTGTAATGCTTCAAGATTAGTAACCATACCATTCTTAATGCCCTCTTCGATTCTTTTTCCAAGTTTGATGATATCAGAGAACTTTTGCCCCTCGATCAGCATCAACCTCTCGTAATATTCAGGATCCTGAGCCCGGATGAAGAATCTATTCATTTTCTCTTCTTCTAGGGCCAGCCTGACCTTTACATCTTCTGACCTCCAACGAGTGGCATACTCGTGGAATCTTTCGGTGGGTTTCTTCTTTAAATTCTGTATAGGGAATACATCCGGTGCGTTTTCTGTATTGAATCAGAATCTGTCCATGAAATCTGATGCCATGCTTACCCAACTCATCCATTTCTTGGGGTCCTGGCTGATGTACCAGGATAGTGCATCTCCTTTCAGGCTTATTATGAAGAGCTTCATACGGATCTTCTCATCCCTTCAAACTCCAACCAACTTATCTCAATATGTCCTCAGGTGGACTCTGGTATCTCCTATTCCATCAAACACTTCGAACTTGGGAGGTTTGTACCCCTCCGGAGGTTCAACATCTGGCTGGATGCATAAGTCTTCATAATTTAACCCTCGAATACATTTGGTACCTTTCACGCCCTGAACTCGGCTGGTTAATTTCTTGAGTTCTGCCGCTAAGTTCCTGATACGGGAGTCTTTGTCATCAGACTCAGGGTCATTTGAGATTGGTTGGGTGTAGTGGGGTACGATATCCATAAAAATGGGAGTGTTGCGGAGATGGTCATTTGTGGCGTTCAGTGACTCGGGAATGAGTAGTGGAGTGTTGTTGGGAGTGTGGCATGTATTGCAGTGTTGGGTATGAGTGGGTTGTATCTGTGGTTGTAGGGTGTTTTGTGGAGGTGCGGGATTCTCGGTGTTGACCTTAGGAGCGATTAGGGAAATTGATAGGTTCGCCAAATTCCGAACCTGATTCAGCTCTTCTCGAAATTTCAACAGCTTTTACTCCAGTTGAGTAGCAGTTTCCTTAGCAACCGGGGTACCCTGAGGCATCTCAATCTCCTTTCTGGCGTTTGGATCTCCCATTCTACCTTTGTTCTTGTTCCGGATAGGACTTGGAGGAGGAGGAGGAAGAGGAGGGCCCTTGAATCTGGTGGAGTATGACGATGGTGCCAGAATGCACGAACTAACCTTTGGGGAGGGGAATAAAAATAAAAGAAAAACAAAAAGGTAACAAGTTAGTGCGGGTTATGAGGAAATAATATTGCAGTATTTAAACACGTTGTGCGAAAAAATGTAGATCGCGTCCTAATTTTGGTGCCTCGTTGTGCCCGAGGTAGGCTTGGCAACAAATAGTTTTGGAGAACTTATAATGATAAATGCCTCATTTTATTGATCCAAAACGACTCAAAACAATGGAAAATAAAAATGTCACTAGTGGCCACTGGCCTTATTACATCATTAAAGCAAAATAAAAGACTCCTAACTACTTGGTCGCTGAAGGACCTTCCCCAGATTTGGCATTTTTGTCACCCTCGAATAGCTCTACCAATTCGCATAGTCCTAGCAGCAAATAGGCACGGTCTAGATGTCCGCTTGCATTTCCTTCAGCGTTTTGACAGTCTTCAATCCTCTTGACGAACTTTCCTTCCAGCTCTACAAACCCCCGCTCCAAATACCCTAACCGATTGTTGGCGATGACAGCCATATCTTTCCACTCCTCGATCAATTTCTGATGGGCTTCTTGTATTTCCCGATGCTCACTTTCACACTCTCGAATTCTCTTGTGCACTTGATTATACTTAACCCATACTTCAGTGTGCTCGTCAATAATTCTGTGACCTCGAACGAACCCGGGCTGACCCATGCCATTGTCTTCCAACCAACCCGAATAGTGCGGCATACAACAGGCGTGATACCTGTCTGGCTCAATGGATTCTTTCACCAAAACGATTTTGCAATGCCACAAATGCTGAGCTTGGCACCTGTGAGGGCTATCATCGTCCTAGAAATCAGCCCTGGGGTGGCTGTGAGCACGTGATTTTTGCCCTATATATGAGTTATTCCCATAGAATTCAAACAAAAGATTTTTCCTTATTTTTACAACTTTTGTGAATTTTGTGTTAATTGTTTGCATATTATTTGTGCATGTTAAGTCATATAAAAATACAAAAATATGCATTTGCATTTAGGATTTTCATTTATTTTTAGTATTAATTAGGTACTGATTTGTTTTAGAACAAAATTTAAAGAAATTCACAAAAAGTAGTTCCTATGCAAATTTAATTGGTAATTGATTTTAAATGACTTTAGAAGTTAAATAGTTTAAATTAGGTTTTGTTTTAATTTTTCAAAATCAGAAAAAATAATACAAAATGAGAATAAAATAAATACAAAATACAAAAAGAGAAAAAGAAAAACAATCAAATTAAATAAAGGGCTGCCCAAACTGGGCCTGTTTTAATTAAAATGAATAAGCCCAAACGAATGTCAAGCCACCCCAGACCAATTCTGGTCCAATCCGTCTTTGAGACCCCCAAAACGACGTCGTAGGAAGGCGATACTACATCGTTTTGGAGTTGCTAATTGATGAGTCAATCCTGGCCTACCATGATTCTCATCCAACGGGCTGCGTTAGTTCATTCATGATTAGATAAAAATGTCGAAAGCAGGGTTCAAAATTAGAGACCAAATTATCGTCTTCCTCGTATCTCCAATGTCTCCGACCTCCGCCCCATCACTGCCGGCCGGAAATCACCGCCGCCGGCGGCAGTCGCCCTTTCAACCCCAAATTTACACCACCACACAACCTTCCCCCTCTCTTTCCATTCCCACCATTGGTTTTCCTAAAAAACGAACCCATCTTCTTGAATAAGACCCGCCGTCTTCGCCGGAACCCTACCGCCGGTGAACGCCACCACCACCAAAGACCACCAAAATCACACCCCAGATTCTCCTTCTCTTCCTTATTCTAAATATCAAACTGGTTTTCTTCGAATCTTACCCCAATCCCTCGAATATCCCATCTAAAATTTTCCGTCCATGACACAAGTTATGCCAAATAATCCCAAATTAACACCCTGGGATCGCCTTCACCTCCCCTACACAGATACCATAGCTGCTTAGCTCGAATGTGGCCGGAACGGCTCAAATATTAATTTCAAAATTTTCCGGCCAAGAGTCCAAACTCAAATCTTTATGATTTTTTTACCATAATATCCTTAACCACGTGTTTTCTTATGAAAACACATGGTTGGGGATGTTACGGGTTAAGAATCTCGAAAGATTCTCTCAAAATTAGTTGGCTGGAGGTTTTCGTTACATCAGTAAGTTTTCTCATATTTCTTCTTTCTTTTATGCTTTGTTATGGTTCTGATTGCTTCTTGTTATTATTGTGTAATAATTTGCATGCAAATTTAACTTAGGTTTTAGTGTTTAATTTCATGTTGATTAAGGCCATTTGATTTTGTTTTGGCAGTTTCTTTTTATTCTGATTCTGTTTTCCTTTTTACTGATCTCTTGTCAATAATTAGACGGCTAGTCAGTAGTTTAGTTAGGTTTATTCTCATACAATGATTTGGGAATTGTTGAGATTGATCCCAGTTAGGTTTAATTGTTGATTGTAATGCTTAGGGTGCTATTGGTTATAGCTAATAGTTTAGTTTACGGAATAATTAGGAAGTAACAGGGTCAATTTGGACAAAGGTCAAGAGGGAAGAGGCTGCAGTTATTTTAAGAGTTGGCAAGAGTAGTTTGGGCATAGAAAAGGATATGATTATTAGAAATGGTAAATATCCAAATGGGTTAAGGGTAGTATATGAATTGTAAGGGGATAGAAGATTCTAGATTGGGTTTCAATGTAAGTTTCAATAGAATAAGTGCAGTAACTTGTGCAACAAGTTAGAAATTAGAGGTTTAAAATAGAAATAACATAGGGATTAATATGTAAAATAAAATTTGAAATTCCCTCCCATTTGTGCCTATAAATATGAAGTAATTCTGCATAATTCACAAGTTTTGGAACCTCAAAAATTTCCAAAAAAAAAAATATCTAGCAAATTCCTGATCTGAAATTAAGATTTCAGATTACAATTCTCCTTTCTATATCCAAATTTCTTTCAAAAAATCCAAAAAAAATTTAGAAAATCAGTAGAAAAACAAAAAATAGAGTGTTTCACTGAGTTTGGAAGTTCATTTTAGCTTCTGAGTATTCATTCACACTGTTCAGAGTTCAATTTTAAGCTATTCTAGCTGATTTCGAGTGGAATTGTTGGTTTGAATCCAGTTTGGGAGTTTTACTGGCTATCTGTGTGTTAGTGCTCACTTCTAGTTTGACTTGTTGCTGTGTTGGAGTGAATTTGTTGAATTCTGTTTGATTTGAGTACTTTCGGGTTTTTTGACTTTAATTGCTGGGCTATTAGTCATTCATATTGTTGGAAACTAGCTGTTGCTGTTACTGCTGCATTACTTAGCTGATCTCCTCTTCTTCTACTTGAATTTCAATCTCCAGGTTCACACTTCGAGCCCTGTCAATGTATCAGTGTTGTTGAAAACATGAATAAATAGAAGCCACATTTCTGATGATGCTATACCAATATTTCTGTCTGTTTTAGCTTTGATATTTGTATTTAAAGTAGAAATTGTTTCAAACCACAATGAATTCATATTGTTAATGGCATGAAGGTTAGCTAATATAGTATGATTTGTATAATTTGGACAGACTTTTGGGCTGATTAAACGGTCTTAGTTGGTTTGATTCTGATATTGTGTAGTTTAACAAATTCATGTATTAATAGTCAAAAGTAGGGTGCTCATTAGTAATAGTGGGTCATATGCGAAGTTTGGTTATATTTGATCTCCAATTCCTTTAGATGTTAATTTTAGGACGATTCTGCTAAGCTGAGTATAAAAGTTCTATTAGAAATTAATTGTAATTAGTTAAATTAAAAGGTATTGTGGTATTCCTCCCATGTGATCCATTGTTTGCTTCAGAAGATTTGTCCTTGGGATCGTGACTTTACAATGGTGATTTGATTCCAAGGATTTCCATTTGGCCCGTTTGGTGTTAATTGAAAAGCAATCAGTGAAGTAGTGTAGTTAATTTAGAAGAAAGTTTAGTAACACGCCAGTTTCATGCTTTAGCAAGTTGATTCACAATTTTGTTCATAAATTTGTAATTAAAAGTGAAAATGAAGAAATAAGCATCAATTGACTTAAATCTATTCATTTTTGTTAATGGATGCCCAATCAGTCGTCAATGCATTCCTTTTATTTATTGAATTTGTTTGTTCGAACATGAATTTTGGACCTCCTTTTTTGATTGGGGTCACGTTTATTGAAATTGGGCTTAATGGCCTGGCCCAGCTCTTCAATAAAAATAGTTACACATATTAGCTGGACCAACATTTAGCAAAGCCCCAAAGCGCTGTGCATTTAAAATCCTGGGCCAATTTTAGGCCCAAAATTGCTAAAAGTCAAATTCCCTTTTAAAATTACATTAGGAATATAGGTAATTAATTCATAAATATAAAATTGGGTTTTGAATTAGGTAGCGGGTTCAAGCTAAAAGGGTTTCCCCTTTTGTTTGAATTCGGACGTGAATTCGAGGCTCGAATTTATATTTGTGAATTAATTGGCCTTTTAGAGACAAATAATAAAGTAGAAAATTATAGTTCGCTTTAGGATGACCTTTTAATAATAAAATGAGATGAGCCTCGCCGAATCAAATATACAATTGCGGGGCCCTCATTAATTATTTAATTCAAAATACTTAGAATTCGGGACGGGCCATTTAGCGAATTTCATGGCCTTCCCAAAAGTAAATAACACGTTAGTCTCTTTAGACGCGATTTTAATTAAATTACCTTCTTAAATTCGGGTGTGCATTTCATGCAACCCAAATCCAAATCCAAAAACGTCGAATGAGAATGTGCCGAGGATCCGAGTGCATTTCATGTGACGTGATCCGAAAACATGTTCTTAAACGACGTTCACTTTCTTAAATAAAAATAATTTGACAAAAGTGGTAATCAATTCTAAAAATGAACAAATAGGATAACATGTATTAAAATCAAATATTTAACCAAATATGACAGTCGAGCGACCGTGCTAGAACCACGAAATTCGGGAGTGCCTAACACCTTCTCCCGGATTAACAGAATTCCTTACCCGGATATCTGGTTCGTGACTGTTGAACAGAGTCAAACCCTTCCTTGATTCGGGATGCCAACCGGTGACTTGGGACACCATAAATTTCTCAAGTGGCGACTCTGAACCTTTTAATAAAAAAAAAACGAATCCCGTTTCGATTGTCCTTAAAGTGGAAAAACTCCTTCTTTATTATATCCTTTCCTCGGGGTGTAATAGAGCTGATAATGTAAAAAGGAGGTGTGGCAGCTCTGGCGACTCTGCTAGGGACAAAGAAATCAGAACTTCGGTTCAGGGTTCAAGAATTCGAGCTCAGTTAAATTATTATATTTGGCTTTATTTGGTTTGATATATGTTCCGTGCCTTACGTGCTAAATGTTTTTACCGCTTTAATATCTGTTGAATTGTATGTAAATTGTCGTGAATCCCTCCCTCTTTATGAGTCTTCTACATCATGGAGAAGGGTGCACTTCGTGTAGCTTCTCTTCTGTTAGAGTCTTTTTCCCAATTTAGAACGAGGTTTGGATAAGTTGCAAAGCCGGACGAGCTTCTGTATCCCCGGTACGCTGCCTCCCCCTCGGCCCGAGTTGTCCGCTCGGGTAAGCCAGGTCTAGACCAATAAACCTAGGATTTAAACTTAGAAGAACAATAAACTCATGCCGGGTCCCTAGTAGGACGCTTATTTACATCACGTGCATTTTGACTTAGGGGACTCAACACAGGGGTTGGGTCCGTCTAAGACAGGTGACCCGAATTGAAATGACCATCCTGATGCATATTACGTCCTACTTGCATTTATTTGCTCGGCTCCGCATGTTTCCCGGTTTGTATACAATGAGTGAAAAAATGTAAAAAATAGCAGTGTTAGGACTAAGGGAGGATAATCATTTATTGTGAAAACCCAATGTCAAAATAGTACCGAAATGCTGCCGGACTTTTGAAAAATGAAAAAATACTGAAAAAGAAAAAAATACTTTAAATAAATATAGAAAGGAATTGTTGGTCAAAAAATAATCTTGATTTTGGCCAATCGGCCCGAACTACGCTGGTTTGATTCTCACCACGTGTGAGATACGTAGGCAACCCTTGACGGGTCCAACCACACCTTTTTGCAAAAATAGCCAAAAAATATCAAAATTTAGATTTTGTTATAAATAAGTCAGGTGACGCTATTCTTGCTTAAAACAAGCCGAATGTCCCTCAAAAGGACGCCGGAAGGCCATTTTTGCAAGAATAGCCCCTTTGAATAATTTGTGGGCATAGCCTTGAAATATCCCTTATGGAAATGCTGAAAAGCCGTATCCGCAAAATCAAGTTTGGATCATCTATCAATTTTACAAAAATAACCACTCTGCTAAATAAGCCATTACATGGCCGGTTTTTGTTAAAATAACCACAATTGACATTAAAACCTTCTAAGTCCTGCGCTGGCCTGTGGTAATGCTGAGTGATGCCCCATGGGCCCCAGGATGAGAAATTTTAATGTGATTGAGTTTGTAGTTTCTTAAACCAAATTTTGCAAAAAATAGCCACTTTGTCAGAATAAGCCATTACATGGCCAACTTTGTAAAAATAGCCACAATTGCTATTAAAACTTTCTCAGCCTTGCGATTGGCCTGTGACGATGCTGAGTGACGCCCCATGGGCCCCAGGATGAGAAATCTTGATCATTGAATATGGAATTCTTAAATTAAAAGTTTTGCAAAAATAGCCACTTTTCTTTTAATCATTAAATTCCTTCAAATAAATGTGCAGGATGAATTCAAATGACATCGAAACCTTCTCAGTCCTGAGCGAGATACCCCTTAAGCTCCATTTGTGGTGGAATGATCTCAGAGATGAAAGCAGAAAATCAATGGTAAAAATTCTGGGTGGCCTTGGGGGACTTATGAACATAAAACCAAGAAAGGATATTGTTGAAGCCTTGATACCGTTTTGGGATCCGACTCGAAATGTCTTCAGATTCTCTGACTGTGAGCTCACGCCAACATTGGAAGAAATAGCAGGGTATGCCGGGCTTAATGGAAACATGCAAAATAGATATCCTTTGTCGCCAAGACCGGTCACCCTCCATAGATTTTTAGATTTTTTGAGTATCGGTCGAGATGTCCAAGACCCGTGTTTAAAAGATGGGTGTTGTACTCTGCATTTTCTCTATCATCGATATGGTAACCCAAGAGGCTTCGAGGAATCTAACACTGGCCTGACACATGCAGGAAATAAAGATAAATGGGAGGCTCGGCGAGGATTAGCATTTTTCGTGGCGTTCCTAGGAATCATAATTTGCCCAAGGAAATATGGAAAGATAGACCTCGGGTTAGTAGGAATAATGGATGTAGCTATGAAAAAACCAACTAGCACGGTGGTCTCCTTGATCGTAGCTGAGATATATCGGGCTTAAACTAAGTGCCGAGAAGGGGAGAAATTCTTCCAAGGGTGTAATCTTTTATTGCAATTGTGGATCCAAGAACATTTATGCCATCGCTCAGGATACATGAATTTCGGGTTGACTGGACTTAATTGCATCAATGA
>MU762685.1:79470-129081 GCA_026770625.1 Nicotiana glauca
AATCCTTGTTATCTTACAAATTTCAATGAAATGCAATTTCTTTCTCTCTCCACTCCTGATAGCCTTTATTTTGTCTTTCTTTTCTTTCTCTTGTACAGTCCATTTTATGCTGATTTCAATGATGTGTCATGCATGAGGAATTCCCGGCCTAGTCTTGATAATCAATGTAAAATAGTAATACAAGAAATTGAATGTGATGATGAGGTGGAGTATGATGACGAGGAGGCTTTGGAAGAAATTAGTAAAGAGTTGAGTCAATATGAGGAAAAGCCCAAACCTAACTTGAATGATACAGAGGCAATTAATCTGGGAGATCAGGAAAATGTTCGGGAAACAAAGATAAGTGTCCATTTGGAAGCTTCACTCAGGGATGAGTTGATCAAGTTGTTGTTTGAATATAAAGATATCTTTGCATGGTCATACGATGATATGCCGGGTCTGAGTACTGATTTGGTGATTCACAAATTGATCACTTATTCGGAATGCCACCTGTCAAGCAGATGCTGAGAAAATTCAAGACAGACATCAGTGTGAAAACAAAAGAAGTCAACAAGCAGTTTGAGGCGAAGGTTATACGGGTTACCAAATATCCCACTTGGTTAGCCAATGTTGTACCTGTGCCAAAGAAAGATGGAAAGACCAGATACACTACTTAAAGTAGTTAATCTGTTATATAGCAGTTCGAATATGAATTTATAATACTAATCAAAATGATTACAGCCCAATACAGCCCGACCGGGGTGTCACAAGTCACGAGCATCTAGGATGTAGGAACATAACTACAGAGTCAACTATATATATATGAAACGAAATCTGAAGTTCAAGATGAAATCTGGTGCCGCGAACGCTGGCGGTCACCTTGCTCAGCTACAATAATATTACCTTCAATTCTGCTAACAACCTGCTACCGGGTGATCAATACTTGCAACTGCACATGAGGTGCAGGGAGTAGAGTGAGTACTTCTAACTCAGTGGTAATAAGAGTAAATAATGCTGAGAGGAAAGAGATCACGTAAAAGCACTACATCATGCCATAAAGTACGATACAACTCTTACGAGAATCAGTAGTTCCATGAAAATCCTTTATAAAAATATCTGAATTATAATGCTATCTCAAGCAGTAAAATCAATTATACTATAAAAACCATAAGGTATCAGTTTATTCTCTTTTTAAAATAGTGGAAACAACAATTTAAGCAATTTAGGACCAATCAAAAGTTTGCCCCTCGGGCTCAATATCAAACTCTCAGTATAGTATCAGCCACACGGGCTCACTCCCAACTCACCAGCACACAACATCAGCCCCTCGGGCTCACTCCCAACTCACCAGACACACAACATCAGCCCATCGGGCTCACTCCCAACTCACCAGACACACAATATCAGCCCCTCGGGCTCACTCCCAACTCACCACACACAAGCAACGGCCTCTCGGGCCCACTCCCTACTCACCTGGGTACCCTGCGCTCACTGGGGTGTGTACAGACTCCGGAGGGGCTCCTACAACCCAAGCACAATATCAATAGGCCTGAAAGCCTTCACACATCACACACGAGTCCTGAAAGACTCCTCACATAACACTCGAGGCCTGAATGCCTCCTCACATCACTCAACATATCCTCACAGATGGCCTTCGGCTTCAATCAGTCCAGAAAATAGTCATAAGCCACTTGGGCTTCAGTAAAACAATAATGCTCAGCTCATTGACATTTTAAATATAATTTAAATCTCGAGTTGAGTATAAACGTAGCTGAGTTCACAAAATAATATAATTCAGTTTGACGAATTCAATAATATTTCAATTCGTGAGGAAAAATAGTGATGTAAATTCATAAAAGATTTCAGATAATTGGCACAATGCCCAACTTATGATAGAAATCAATAATTCTTTATCAAATACGCGGTAAAATCAACAATCGAGACGGACCAAGTCAAAATCCCGAACTGTGCTCTACCCCACGCTCATACCTGGCGTGCAAGTCACCACAATATAGCACTATGATGTACAAGTCAACCCTCAAGACATCATTTACAAGTATTACCTACCTCGAACCGGCGAATTCTCTAGCCCGCAACGCCTTTGCCCCTTAAACCGTCCTCCACGCGCGTCGAAACTAGCCAAAAACAAAGCGAATATATCACAATATGCAAATGGGATAATACCCGATCGAAGATAATTGAATTATAGCAAAATACTCGAAACTAGCAAAACCCGAGCCCCGGGACCGCTTCTCGAAAAACTATGAAACTTACATTTTCGGAACCCTCGTCTCGCCACGAGTCCGTACATCCCAAGAACTCCCGAATCCGAGCTCAAACGGCCTATCGAGTCCAAATTTAGAATATTTTTGCTTCAAGCCCTAATTTCTTACAATTTGGCTATAATCTCATGAATTTCAAGGATGATTCTTATATATAATCATGTATTTAACTCATAAAACTTAACTCCAATGATCCCCAGTCGAAGCCCCTTGAAAACCCTCAACAAATGCTCCCAAGCTCGCTCAAAATGGTGGAAATGAGCTTGGCTTCGCGAATAAAATGTTATAAACCATTCTGACATTTTTCGCTTCTGCGATCCCGCTACCACTTCTGCGGGACCGCTTCTGCGGCCTACTGACCACTTATGCAGTTCTCACTAAATTCCCCAGTAGTCGCTTTGCGACTCATCTCCCGCTTCTGCGGACAGCCCACGACCGCTTCTGCGGTAACTCGCTCGCTCCTGCAGACCCGCTGATGCGAAAAGGGTCCGCTTATGCGGAATTCCCCAACTCAACACAAAATCGCTTCTGTGCTCTTCTACCTGCTTCTACGGAACCGCTTCTGCAGTCCATTTCCGCAGAAGTGGAAATTCCAGATGACAGATATAACAGACTTGAAGCAAACTTTAAAATTTTCCGTTTAAATACCCGAAATCACCCCGAGGCCGCCGAGACCTCAACCAAAGGCACAGACATGATCTATTCCCTTATTCAAACTTGCTCGAATCATCAAAATTCCATCGTTAACATCAAAATCCTCAATTTTCATCAAATCAAACCCTAAGTTTCTTAAAAACTTCCGAATCTCACATTCGATCAAAACTCCAACCAAACAACGTCCGAATGACCTGAAAATTTGCAGACATGTCTAAAATCACCTTACGAAGCTACTGCAACTCTCGGAATTCCATTCCGACTCCCGAATCAAAATCTCACCTATCAACCGGATTTCGCCAAAATTCCAACTTCGCCAAAATAGGCTAACTTCTTCACCGGACCTCCAAAATTACTTCCGATTGCGCTCGTAAGCCTTAAATCATCTTCCGGAGCTAACCGAACCATCAGAATTAAATTCCGAGCCCTCTAACTCATAAGTCAACATCCGGTTGACGTTTCCAACTTAAGTCTTCTTAAAAGAGACTAAGTGTCTCATTTCCAATCAAACTCTATCCGAATTACTTGAAATTCACCAAACACATGTAATGAAACATATAGAAGCATAAGACGGGGAAAATGGTGCGGAAATACCTGAGACTACGGGTCGGGTCGTTACAAAATCCCCTTCAAATTCCGTCCAATAGCTCTCAAGGTTGCTTAAAAATGGTGGAAATGGACTTAAGCTCACGGAACAAAATGAGCATTAAAACCCTTCTGATAATAGGGATTTTCGCATTTGCTGTCCCTTTTCCGCATCTGCGACCACCGCTTCTGCGGTTAAAATTCCGCTTCTGTGGATTCTCACTTAAAGACCATGACCGCTTTTGCGGTCCCCTACCGCATATGCGGTCCTCGCTCCTGCAGATAAATGTCCGCTTCTGTGAAAATGCCAATTCCCCACTCTTCCGCTTCTGCGACACGACTATCGCATCTGCGGAAACTTCCATTCCAGTCATAACCGCAGCTGCGAACCTCCTCCCGAACCTACGCAACCACATCTGTGGTTCCTTTTCCGCAGATGAAGAAATACCAGATACCAGCAAGAATCTGCAATCTCCCAACTCCAAATTTCATCCCGTTAGCCATCCGAAATCACCCCGAGGCCCCCGGGACCTCAACCGAAAGTGCCAACCCATCCTAACACATGATTCAAACTTGCTCCAATTATCAAAACACCACAATTAACACCAAAACCATCAAATTACATCAAATTCAAGCCTAAGTTTCTCAAAAACTTCCGAAACTCGCATTCGATCAAAAACCCCACCAAAACACCTCCGAGTGATCTGAAATTTCGCACACACATCCAAAATCACCTAACGAAGCTACATCAACTCTCAGAATTCCATTTCGACCCTCGGATCAAAATCTCACCTATCAACCGGAATTCGCCAAAATACTAACTTCGCCAATTCAAGCCTAAATCTACACCAGACCTCCAAAATCAAATCCGATAACACTCCTAAGTCAAAATTCATCCTCCGAAGCTAACCGAATCACCGGAAATCACATCCGAGCTCTCTAACTGAATAGTCAACATCCAGTTGACTTTTTCCAAAACAAGCCTTCCTTTAAGAGACTAAGTGTCTCATTTCCTACCAAAACCAATCCTAATCAACTCGATTACATCAAATACCGATAATGAAGCATAGAGAAACATAAGATGGGGAAACGGGGCAGTAATTCACGTGACGACGGGCCAGGTCGTCACAATATGCCAAAGTTTAAACTATGTTGATACCAAATAAGTCACATGTTGGTTTATGGACACAAGATCACACCCAAAAAAACAATTTATTCACAACGAGCTACTACACTAACTAAATAAAAAAAATTACTTTCTAAAAAACAGAAAAACTAAACAAGACTAATCCCTTAAGAAAGTTGTCATGCCATCTATCATAGGAAAAAGTCACCCGGTTCAACACAAATAAATTCATTGAAAAAGAAACGTGGTATAAAAAAATAAGGAGTTTCATTAATACGACGATTAAATACCAAATAACAAGAAAATGCTCATGCTAGAATTAAACTACAAAACATGACTAATAAACTACAAATGCCAACTAATCTACATAAGTTCACAAAAAATAATCATGTTTGTGAGCACGTGATTTTTGCTCTATGTGAATTATTCCCAAAAATTCAAACAAAATGATTTCTTTCATTATTTTGCATTTTTTGGATTTTTGTGATATTTTATGTTAATTGTTTGCATTTTATTTGTGCATTTTAATTCATGTGAAATATATATATACACACACTTGACATTAGCATTTAGGATTTAATTTCATATTTTAGGATTAATTAGTAGTTAAATTGGTTTAAAATAAAATATAAAGAAAATAACAAAAATAGTCCATTTTTTGCATTTTTAATTGTTAATTGTTGAGTTTGTCATGAGTTTAGGACTTAATCAGTTTTTAGGAATTAATTAGCTTAATTTTGGAAATAAATTAGGTCTTTATTTTAATTTTATATTTTTACAAAATCAGAAAAAATAAATACAAAATGAAAAAAAGGGGAAATAAAGGAAAACAATTTAAAAAGAAGGTCTTAGTAAGAGACCCGAATTAGGCCACTTCTTCTTAATTCTGCCTAGCCCAAATGCCCAAATCCACTCCCAGAACCGGCCCACACCCGTCCCTTACCCAATCCACCTCATGTGGAGTCAAAACGACACCATTTAGAGCAAGATTAATCCAGGCCGTCGAGGTTGACTTAATCTAACGGCCTGGAAGTTGGGGTCTACTTAATATAAAATGGTCCGAACCAGGTTCCCCCCCCCCAGTCGTCTCTCTCATTCCCTTAGCTCATCAGAGACGAACCAGAAACCCTAGCAGCCACCACCAATTCCCTACCGGCTCCGGTGGTGGCGCCACCAGAAACCACCGCCAAGTTTACACCCCTAACTCTCCTCGTGCCCCTCTTTCCAACCATGCCTTCAGTTACCCTCGAATAAATGCCTACCTCTTCGAATATTCATTTGAAGATGCGGCCTAAAACCTTACCGCTTCGAAAGTCGACAAAAATTACATCCTATAGTCTCCTGGGCTCTCTCATTCCGAATCCCAAACCAGAACCTCTCGAATCTAAGTAGAACTGGGCAAATTTCGGATCTAGGGTGTCAGAAGCTCAACCTATTTTGGGGATTCAAGTGCTCGATTGATTTTAATGTTACATGTCCATTTCAGACGAAATAAACATGCAACATTAACTGAAAATCAAATTCGAGGTCGGTTCAGTTGAAGATTTAAACCAGTGAGTCCCGTGTTTTATCATTTCTTCTCTGCTTTCAGTTTCTTATTTTTTATTTATTGTCATTGTTTGTTTTCATTTGGAATTCTGTTGTTAGTTTTGTGGTGATTTAAAAGTTCAATTTAGGTTCTGATTGTTCTTTACCATATAGCTAGTTTGTTCTTAGTAATTGGTTCGTAGATTTCAATAATAGGGTTCCAGGTTTAATTGTCGTTTTGTATTTTTGATTTTTTTTTGGTTTGGTCTTCATAATTGGTTTCAATTAGGCTCTGTTTGATATTAATTGATTGGTTCATTGCTGTGTTAGCTCTTAATACATTTAGGTTTTTCTATTGTCAATCAGATTAGTTAGATTAAGTTCTGTTTAAGCTCTGATTGGCTATAACTGAATAAATTCAACCCTTTTATTAGCTATAGTTGACTTTAAATAGAGTAAAAGAGGGTGATAACTAGTTTGGTATAGGGTTAGTAATTTCAGGGATATTCAAGGATATTTTGGGCATTTAGTAATTGGTTAGAATGTTGTAGCTTGAAATAGAACTTCCTATAAGCTTCTAGATGGGGTTCAAATTGAAAATTGCAGAAAGTTAGGATATTAACTTGAGCAACAAGTCAGTAAATTAGGGACTATTGAACAAAATCTGAAAAAAAAGAGGGGAAAAATTGGTAGTGCCATCTAGAAGCTTCCATTCTATTTTCTGCCTATAAAAGGCACACCCCCTGCATTCAAAACAGGTTGGGCAGATTTGAAAATCCCCCAAAATCTTCCAGAATCCAAACTATCCTCTAAAGGCATTTCAGCAAAGTCTAGCCTTAGAAATTTGAATTTCAAATTCTAAAGATCCAAAAACCAAACAAAAAAGGAAAATACAGAAAAAACACAAAAAAGTACTGTTACATCAATTTCTCTAGGCTGATTTTGAATTTTAATCACTGATTTTCATATTTTAGCACAAATGCAATCACTGAAGTTTCAGAGTGTTCTGGATTCCAATTTGAATGAGTTTTTGGGTGTATTTGAGGTATTTGGTTTGATTATGAGTTGAAAAATTCTAAACGACATTCACTTCCTTAAAACTTGTGATTCAAAGTGGTAAAAATTCAAAAATTGCACTATAGGTTTTAACATGTATAAAAATTAATTTTTTTTGCCAAATATAGCAATTGAGCGACCTTGTTAGAACCACAGAACTCGTGAGTGCCTAATCCCTTCGCCCAGGTTAACAGAATTCCTTACTCGGATTTCTTGTTCGCGACTGTAATACAGAGTCAAAACCCTTTCCTCGATTCGGGATTCAAACCGGTGACTTGGGACACCATAAATCTCCCAAGTGGCGACTCTGAATCTCTTAATAAACGAATCCCGTTTCGATTGTTCTTTAATTGGAAAAACTCGCTTTTATTATACCCTTCACGGGGTGTAGTAGCGAAAAAGGAGGTGTGACAGATCTGGCGACTCTGCTGGGAAAAAGAACCCAGAACTTTGGTTCAGGGTTCAAGAATTCGAGCTCAGTTAAATTGTTATATTTGGGTTTATCTGATTTTTCTACATGTTCCATGCCATATGTGCTAAATGTTTTACCGCTTTGATATTTGGTGAACTGTATATATAAACTGTCGCGAATCCCTTCCTCTTTCTGAGTCTTCTACATCATGGAGAAGGGTGCACTTCGTGTAGCTTCTCTTCTGTTTAGAGTCTTTCCCAATTTAGAACGAGGTTTGGATAAGTTGCTAAGTCGGCGGAGCTTCTGTATCCCCAGTACGCTGCCTCCCCCTCGGCCCGAGTTGTCCGCTCGGGTAAGCCAGGTCTAGACCAATAAACCTAGGGTTTAAACCTAGAAGAACAATAAACTCATGTCGGATCCCTAGTAGGACGCTTGTTTGCATCATGTGCATTTGACTTAGGGGACTCAACACAGGGGTTGGGTCCGTCTAGGACAGGTGACCTGAATTGAATTGACCATCCTGATGCATCTTACGTGGTACTTGCGCATTTATTTGCTCGGTTTTGCATGTTGACCGGCTTGTATATAATGAGTGAGAATTGTGATAAATAGCAGTGTAAGGGTAACCATCTGTTTGAAAAAAAAACCAATGCCCAAATAGTACCGAAATGCTGCCAGATTTTTGAAAACTGAAAATAAGAAAAGAGAAAATATGTGAAAAATAGAAAGAAAATTGTTATTTAAAATAGTTTTGATTTTGGCAAATCTGCCTGAACTACGCTGGTTTGATTTTTACCAGATGTGAGATACGTAGGCAACCCTCATCGGGTCCAACTAACCCTTTTCAAAAATAGCCAAATAATGTCAAAATTTTAAAATTTTGTCAAAATGAGTCGGGTGACTCCATTCGTGTTAAAAATAAGCTGAATGTCCCCAAAAGGGCGCCGGAAGGCTATTTTTGCAAGAACAGCCACCCTGAGTCATTTTAAAATTGTTTGCGGGCACAGCCTTAAAATCTCCCTTTCGGAAGTGCTGAAAGGCCGTATTTGCAAAGCCGAGTTTTTGTTTTCTTAGAATAAATATTTTTGAAAAATAGCCACTTTTCTTTTTTAGTCAAAATAAGTCATTACATGGCCAGTCTTCTTTAAATAGCCTACAGTTGACATTGAAACCTTCTCAATCTTGCGCAGGCCCATGGCGATGCCGAGTGATGCCCCGTGGACCCCAGGATTTGAAGCTTTGATGTATTCCTAGTCATCGAGTCTGTATTTTATTTTTAAGTATGTTTTGTAATTTTTCCCTTTTAGAAAAACAAATAGTCTAGTATCACTTGTAATCGGCGTTTATTAATGAAGATTTGAAAAATTCCAAAAATTATCTCTTTATTTTTGCATTTAATTTGCAAGAACTACGCTTGGTCTGATACATGCGGGGTCATGATACGTAGGTAATTTTTATAGGATTCGACCATAACCAAAAGAAAAAAGAAGGAAAGAAAAGAGAGGAAAAACAATAAAAAGGCAAAAAGAAAAGAAAGGGGCGGAAAAACAAGAAAGAGGGAGAGAATAGGAACAAGAGAAGACAAAGGCAAGAGTGAAAAGAAGAAAAACAAAGAAAGAGAAAGTTTGCAATTGGAAATAAGGAAAAGGTCAGGATGACGCATGCGACCGATCAAAAGCATAATAGGAGTTGTTAACTGCCTAGGTGCATTGACTCCCCAAATATGCGGGTACCAATATGTTAAATGCCCTAACGCTAACGTGATGGTTTCATTTTGTCATGACATTATAGAAAGGTGGTTGGTTTGTGGTGGTAACTCTTCTTTACAAGACAAGGACAAAAGGTAATGGCAAACAACAATAGAACTGAGTTTGTTGATACCGGTGCCCGACAACAGTTGGTTGAACGGGATAATGGGTTAGTTGAAGAGGTGCAGATGTTAAGACAACACATGGCAGACATGTATCAAGCCTGGATAACTAGGAAGGCACCACCCCCGCCACCACCATTTTTTCCGGATGCTGCCCTTACCCAAACTCCTAACACAATGCCAAATGATCCCCCGTATTCTCCGGATACACCCGCTTATCACAATTTTTCCAACCACCCTAGTAGCTCCATCACTCGTCCTCCAGTTACCTCTCCCCAAAATTGCTCTCCTGTCATATCCACTACCCCCCAACAATGAATACCCACTAAAAGCTCACAATGCCCAATATCACTCCCCAGAGGTTGCCCGCAAGGTCCTTGATTAATATAAGAAGAGCTCCCGGGATGAGCTTCATGATAGAAATGAAAAGGTTACAGGAAGAGAAGGGCGAGATGGGCTACCCAGGAAGTTGAAAATCACAGAACAATCCTTAAGGGACAAGCAAAGAGTGGGAGTCCAGGGTAGCATTACTTGCAAAGAACTGATTGTGCCCCGTGACGCTCGCCTGCCCGCAGCGTTTAAAGTACCAAAATTTAACTTGTATGATGGGCGTGGAGGTCTGGTAGACCAGCTAAGGGACTATTGCAACAAAATGAGGATTGTTGGAGAGAAAATGATTTGATGATGGCATATTTCGGTGAGAGCTTAGCTGGGGAAGCCTTGGACTGGCACACTTATCAAGATGTTGAGAATTGGCTTACATTGGGTGACATGGCTCAAGACTTTGTCCGATGCTTTCAATTCAAATCGAGTGTTACCCCAGACCGCTCCTCGCTATCTAAAATGGAAAAGAAGCCAGAGCAAAGCTTTAATGAGTTTGGGAACCGATGGAGGGAGCAAGCTACTCGAGTCAGTCCCTCAATTAGCGAAGAAGAAATGGTTGAGCTTTTTCTACAGTCCCAGGCACCCACCTACTACAGTCATTTTCTCCCGGCCCTGGGAAAGCCTTTCAATGATGTGCTAAAAATGGGGGAACTAGTAGAAGAAGGGATCAAGTCAGGCAAAATTGTGAGTTGTTCTGAAGCCATTCAGAACGTCCCAGTAAGCTTGGTTGGAAGAAAGAGGAATAGAAAAGACGATCCGATAAGTTTTCCTGATCGACACGTCCAGCCTCAACGTCGTCCCCGTGGTTATCCTTGTGCACTAGATGACCCTCCCCGATACTACTTCTCTCCACAGAAATACCAAAGTCACACATCACATTCTTAGTACCCAGCTCCAAAAGATGCCTATCTACCCCCACGAGCTAACCAAAAACACCTCGGATCAGGTTTTCAGCCCAATCCAACATTTAAGAATGAGAGGTTACGGAAGAAGAAAACCTTCACTCCGTTGGGAGAGTCATATGCCGGTCTGTTCCATAGGTTAAGGACGTTGGACATGTTGAAGCCGATTCAGATAAAAATACCGAACCCTGTTCCAAAGAAGTTTGATCCTTCTCAAAGGTGCGCATATTGCTCATGCGCCCTGGGGCACGACATAGAGAAATGTTGGAATATGTAGAATGCGATTCAGAAGCTTATTGATGCAGGTGACATTGTCGTACAAAGTCAAGATGCAGCAAACACTAGCCAAAGTCCATCTCCTGTGCATAATGAGACGCATACGGGGGTATGATTTATTTTGGAAAGAAACACGAGAACTCTTCTGAGATCCCTGGAGGACTAGATGCTACTAAGGTTTCAACTCTATCAGAGTTTGATCGTGAGAATGAGCCGGCAAAAGGAACCCAAAAGCAGTTTGCTAAGAATAGCGTGACTTGTGATTGTTACAACAATATTTATGTGAAACTCAGTGGCTGAAGATGTCGTGCTTGGTAATTGAGGAGACGCTCCATTTCTTGGTCCGTCAGAATAGAGTTCTTGGTGGTTTATTTTGTTGTCATTTCTGTTGTCTGGTTATTTTTAGAGTTGTAATCCGGAAATTGTCTTGTGACTCAAACTCTTCTATCCTTTCACTTTGCTTTGTTTGTTTAGTCGTAATAGCTTGTTTAGTGCAGTGCTGTCTAGGTTTGTTCAAAGGTTGTAACCCTAGTCTAGTGTGCTTGCTTTATGGTCCAAACTCTTTCACCAGCTGTCTAATGCAATTCTCTGTTTCCTTCCATTTCTAGTCCTTTTGTTTTGGTTCTCCTCTCTTGTTACAATCCTTTTCATGCTGGTTCTAGTTACATGACATGCAAGCATAATTCTCAGCCTGGTTTTAAAAGTCAGTTTAGTAATGAAGCAATGAAACAATGTTGAAGATGTAAGGACATTCGAGGGAAAAAAGTAAGGGCATTTTGAGATCACTTCGAGCCCAAATTTTGCAAAATTGGAGCAGATAGAACATAAAGGAATACTATTGAAATGCATCATGCCGCATTGGCTTGAATCCAAAGGCAAGTTTTCCACAAGATTACAGGGAGTCGTTCGTGGTACCGAGATTGTTGTCCAATGGCACTGGATAATTGACAAATGTAAAAGGCAAATACGTGGCTATGGTCATTAATTTTTGTCCAATCAAATGATGTTACGTATGTTTTCCTCAGCCTGTTTAATTGTGTAGGTTGTACTTAGCATGTTTTGGAGATTGGAATGACGAAGGCATTTTGTTCTGCTATCCAAACACTTTACCCTTTGGTACCCCTTTGAGCCTCGGTTATTTTCTTGCATACCCCTCTTTCGGAATCGATAACAAAACTCGTAAGCCCGAGCGGGGAAAGTAAGTGAAGAAACAGGAGAAAAACAGTGAAATAGAGAAAGAAGAAAAAAGAAAAGAAAAAAAAGAAAAAAAATGAGAAAACAAAAGAGAAAAGAAAGGAAAAGAAAATAAAAGAAAAAAAAGAGAAAAGAAAAAGAAAAGAAAGAGAAAAGGAAAGAAATGAAAAGAAGGAAAAGAAAAGTGGAAGAAAGGAAAAGATCGCAACAACGAAGTAATTTTATGACTTGAACTACGTTTGACTTGATCCCGAAAGGGTACGTAGGCAGCCTCTCTCTGAGGTTCGGTCACACCAAAATAAAAATCCAAAAGTCCCCAAGAAAGAAACTGGGGCGGAAGTTGTGGTTCCCGTGAGAAATATGATTCCGAAAGTTGTAATTTTTGAACCCAAGTTGAATTGTTTTGAGCCTTTGATACCCTTCCTTCCTAACCCTGTCCAAAAGCCTGCATTACAGTCCAAAGGAAGACCTTCTGATTAGTCTTCGAGAGATGCCAAGCCAAGCGAGTAGAGGTGATTCACGTCAAGGGCAACACACCGGTCCAAACGAAGGAATTGAAGAATGAGAGTCTTGTTGAGGAGAGACCGCATGGGTACCCCAAGGCGATGGAAGATGAGAGAAGTCAAAAATGAGAGTGTCTTATTGGTGAAAACCTTCACGGGCACCATAAAGCGACGGTGAGACGAGAGAAAACCAAAATGAGAGAGGCTTGATGGTGAAAACCCTTCGGGCACTACAAGTCAAATAAGGATTGTAAGTCAGATCGGGCAAGCAGAGCATTGAAGCCTAGTTTCATGACGAAAAGGTCCAACAACCGCCGAACATCATATTTGCTAAACAGAATAGGCTACAGGTGCATGTCAAGGTCGTTAGAGTCGGTATCCACATCCGCTAGGTTTCTACTTTGTAGTTTTCTTGTTATGAATCATTCCCTTTCATTGTCATCCTACTATGTTCCTTTTGTTAAGTTTACATCCTCTTCCTGAGTCTATTTGATCATAACAAGTGAGAAATGACTTCAAAATTGGCCACCAAGCTTTCCAATTAAACAAAACGGGTGCTGGTGAATACATCAAGGCGTCAAGTCAATAGAAAACAACAGATACACTGAGTTGGCAACAATCAACATGCTTTGGGATCCTTGTGAAATGCAAAAGCCTAGTATATGTCAATTCATGAACGATGTCACAAATGAAGGGTCAGAGCAAATAGACCAAAGGTATTTCCAGTGATAAGCTTGATAAAAGGGTGTTAAACCGGTCACAAGCAAGACTTTCCAAGTAGAAGTCAAAGTTATCATAGCCAATAGGGGAGCTGTAGACCTCAAGGACTACACCAGGGGTTTGAGTTAAGAAAGAACATCTTGAGTGGGTGGCAATTAACGTGCTTTAGGATTCGTGAGAAATACAAGGGTTTGATACGTCTCAATTCAGGAACCATGCAACAGATGGAGGGTGTTTTGGTGAACGGATTAGAGGTATTCTACGTGTCAAGGTAGCAAAGAAAGTGGTTAGTCAATAAGCAAGCAAGATCTTCGAATGGAATCATTTATCATGACAAGTGAAGGAGCAATAAACCTCAAGGCCGAAGCTAGTGTTTAAGCCGAGAAAGAACATCATACACATAAAGTGGGGGCAATAGACGTGTTTTGGAATTCATATGAGACATAAAAGTTGGGGAGATGCCAGTTCATGCAATGCAATAAATAGAGGATATCGGGTCTTAACGGAGAAGGTATTTTATGTGATGAGTATGACAGATAGAGGGGTTAGTCCATAAACAAGCAAGGTCCTCGAGTGGACATAAGTCATCTTGGCAAATGCAGAAGCAGCCGCCCTCAAAGTTCAAGGCCATAAACCGACCACCACATTTTAAACTCACAAGTTTTCTTTGTTTGAAACAGGAACAAAGCAGTGCAAGAATGTTGGGTCAACAATAAGAAGAAAAAGAGAAGAAAAGAAAGAAAAAGAGAAAGGAAGAAGAGGAGAGCCGACAAAAGGGAAGTTTCTCAAATCCTTCCCCTTGCCTGTCTTGCTAGTGTGCATAAAATGTTGCCGCTGCTTTTCACATTTTTTTCCTCCTAGGATAAAAGTCCTAGTCTGATGGATTTTCCTCCAGATCCAAATCTTAGTCTGATGAATTGTTCTCCTAAGATAGAAGACCTAGTCTGATAAATTTTCTCCTAGGATCTAAATCTTAGTCTGATGAATCTTTATCCTAAGATAGAAATCCTTGTCTGATGAACATTCTCCTAGGATCAAAATCTTAGTCTGATGAATCTTTCTCCTAAGACAGAAGACCTAGTCTGATGAACTTTCTCCTATGATCAAAATCTTAGTCTGATGAATCTTTCTCCTAAGATAACAAAAGACCTAGTCTGATGAATCTTCTCTTAAGATCAAATTCTTAGTCTGATGAATATTTCTCCTAAGATAGAAAACCTAGTCTAATGACCTTTCTCCTAGGATAAAAATCTTAGTCTGATGAAGCTTTCTCCTAAGATAACAAAACACCTAGTCTAATGAATTTTCTCCTACGATCAAAATCTGAGTCTAATGAATCTTTCTCCTAAGATAGAAAACCTAGTCTGATGACCTTTTTCCTAGGATAAAAATCTTAGTCTGATGAAGCTTTCTCCTAAGATAACAAGACAACAAAAGACCTAGTCTGATGAATTTTCTCCTAGGATCTAAATCTTAGTCGGATGAATTTGCTAAGTCAAATGTCCTTGGTGTTACTCACAGGATCATACATTCCAGTCAAGTCTTTAGTTTTACTCTCATTGCATCAATAGCTTAGGTGATTTACATTTTGCTAACAACTCACGAATCTACCCAGCCACCAGACTGGGGCAGAAAATTTTCTTTGTTTGTCTATTTTGTTGCAGTTAGGAGCCCACCTGGAGAACAAGGGAATACTTTTCAAGATCAGCAATCAGGCGCCCACCTGGAGAACAAGGGAATACATTTCACGTGTCAGCAATCAGGCGCCCACCCGGAGAACAAGAGAATACATTTCAAGTTTCAGCAATCAGGCGCCCACCTGGAGAACAAGGGAAGTATAATTCAAATTTTAGCTTTCACTTTTTAATATTTGATAACATGTTGTACCCAGCCACCAAACTGGAGCAGAAAATTTTCTTTGTTTGTCTATTTTGTTGCAGTCAGGAGTCCACCTGGCGAACAAAGGAATACTTTTCAAGTTCAGCAATCAGGAGCCCACGTGGAGAACAAGGGATTACTTTTCAAGTTCAGCAATAAGGAGCCCACCTGGAGAACAAGGGAATACATTTCAAGTTTCAGCAATCAGGCGCCCACCTGGAGAACAAGGGAATACATTTCAAGTTTCAGCAATCAGGCGCCCACCTGGAGAACAAGGGAAGTACAATTCAAATTTAGATTTCAATTTTTTATATTTGATAACATTGTGCCCAGCCACCAGACTGGTGCCGAAAATTTTCTTGGTTTTTCTATTTTGTTAAAGTCAGGAGCCCACCTGGAGAACAAGGGAATACTTTTCAAGTGTCAGCTATCAGGAGCCCACCTGGAGAGTAGAGGCATATATTTCAAATTTTAGCAGTCAAGCATCACTCGGAGGAATGGCAAAACATCTCCAATCACAATGCAAGGCAACAGCGAAAGAATTCCATTGGAAGAATACAAGTTCAAGGCAACACAAGAGCAAGTTTGAAGACATAGATAGGACCTTTTTGTAATTCATAGACCATAGCTTAGGCTAGCTTCCTTCTACTTTGATCCGGTATAATAAGGAGGTCAGCAAGCAGTAGCAGCAGCAATTGTAGTGAAATCACAGCTCCTGGTAGTCCCAGCTACCAGACATTCCCGAACTACATTGACCTGATTCTTTTTTAGCCAAGGATATGTAGGCAACCTCATAAGCAGGGTGCGGTCAAATCTTTCAAAAATGCTTCATATGGAATATTCAAACGGGCAAAAATCGCTCGAATTTACTCACTTATCTTTGCGCGAAAACTATTCGTGTTTTCGGGCAAAGAGGGGCAGCTGTGAGCATGTGATTTTTGCCCTATGTGAATTATTCCAAAAAACTCAAACAAAATGATTTCTTTCATTATTTTGCATTTTGTGACATTTTATGTTAATTGTTTGCATTTTATTTGTGCATTTTAATTCATGTGAAAAATATAAAAAATATATATACACTTGACATTAGCATTTAGGATTTAATTTCATATTTTAGGATTAATTAGTAGTTAAATTGCGTTTAAAATAAGATATAAAGAAAATAACAAAAATAGTCCATTTTTGCATTTTTAATTATTAATTGTTGAGTTTGTCATGAGTTTAGGACTTAATCAATTTTTAGGAATTAAATAGCTTAATTTTGGAAATAAATTAGGTCTTTATTTTAATTTTGCATTTTTACAAAATCAGAAAAAATAAATACAAAAAAGGGGAAATAAAAGAAAACAATTTAAAAAGAAGGTCTTAGTAAGAGACTCGAATTGGGCCACTTCTTCTTAATTCTGCCTAGACCAAATGCCCAAATCCACTACCAGAACCGGCCCACACCCGTCGTTTACCCGGTTCGCCTCATGTGGAGTCAAAACGACACCGTTTAGAGCAAGATTAATCCAGGCCGTCGAGGTTGTCTTGAGCTAACTGCCTGGAAGCTGGGGTCTACTTAATATAAAATGGTCCGAACCCGGTTCCCCCCATCGTCTCTCTCATTCCTTTGGCTCATCATAGGCGAACCAAAAACCCTAGCAGCCGCCACCAATTCCCCACCGGCTCTGGTGGCGGCGCCACCACAAACCACCGGCAAATTTACACCCCTAACTCTCCTCGTTCCGCATTTTCCAATCATGCCTTCAGTTCCCGTCGAATCAATGCCTACCTCTTCGAATATTCATTTGAAGATTCGGCCCAAAACCTTACCGCTTCCAAAGTCGACCAAAATTACATCCTATAGTCTCCTGGGCTCCCTCATTCCGAATCCCAAACCAGAACCTCTCGAATTTAAGTACAACTGGGCAAATTTCGGATCTAGGGTGTCAGAAGCTCTACCTGTTTTGGGGATTCAAGTGCTCGATTGGTTTTAATGTTACATGTCTATTTCAGACGAAATAATCATGCAACATTAATTGAAAGTCAAATTCGAGGTCGGTTCAGTTGAAGATTTAAACCAGTGAGTCCCATGTTTTTTCTTTTCTTCTCTGCTTTCAGTTTCTTATTTTTTATTTACCGTTATTTTTTATTTTCATTTGGAATTCTGTTGTTAGTTTTGTGGTGATTTAAAAGTTCAATTTAGGTTCTGATTTTTCTTTACCATATTTCTAGTTTGTTCTTAGTAATTGGTTCGTAGATTTCAATAATAGGGTTCCAGGTTTAACTGTCGTTTTGTATTTTTGATTTTTTGTTCGTTTGGTCTTCATAATTGGTTTCAATTAGGCTCTGTTTGATGTTAATTGATTGGTTCATTGCTGTGTTAGCTCTTAACACATTTAGGTTTTTCTATTGTTAATTAGATTAGTTAGATTAAGTTCTGTTTAAGCTCTGATTGGATATAGCTGAATAAATTCAACCCTTTGATTAGCTATAGTTGACTTTAACTAGAGTAAAAGAGGGTGATATCTAGTTTGGTATAGGGTTAGTAATTTCAGGGATATTCAAGGATATTTTTGGCATTTAGTAATGGGTTAGAATTCTGTAGGTTGAAATAGAACTTCCTAGAAGCTTCTAGATGGGGTTCAAATTGAAAATTGCGGAAAGTTAGGATATTAACTTGAGCAACAAGTCAGTAAATTAGGGACTATTGAACAAAATCTAAAATAAAAAGAGATGGAAAATGGGTAGTGCCATCTAGAAGCTTCCATTCTATTTTCTGCCTATAAAAGGCACACCCCCTGCCTTCAAAATAGGTTGGACAGATCTGAAAATCCCCCAAAATCTTCCAGAATCCAAACTTTCCTCTAAAAGCATTTCAGCAAAGTCTAGCCTTAGAAATTTGAATTTCAAATTCCAAAGATCGAAAAACCAAACAAAAAAGGAAAATACAGAAGAAACACAAAAAAAGTACTGTTACATCGATTTCTCTAGGTTGACTTTGAAGTTTAATCACTGATTTTCATATTTTAGCACAACTGCAATTACTGAAGTTTCAGAGTGTTTTGGATTCCAATTTGAATGAGTTTTTGGGTGTATTTGAGCTTTTTGGTTTGATTTTGAATTGAAACTTGTCAGTCGATTCTGTTTTGGGTTGATTTCATTGGTTGATTGTCATCTGTCCTGTATTCCTGGGTCTTAGTGGTGCAATTTGGCCTTCAACTGATCCTATTTGTTGTGACATTGTTGCTGTTTACTACTGCTATTCATCACTTCCTTTTTTCATTGTATTTCCACTTCCAGGTACATACCTTGAATTGGTTCAATGTAGCTTTCTCCTGTTAAAATGGAATGAAACTGAGCTGGTTCTGCTGTAGATTTGCCATTCTAAATAGCCTGTTATGTTTCAAATGTCTTCTGTTGGTTTAATTAATCTATTATCTGTAATTGAACCTGGACATTAGTATAATTGTGTGAAACGAAGTCAGTTTTGTAATTATTTGAACTAGAGTCGGTCAGGACTGTTTGTATAATCTGGATTGTTTGGGGATTGTTGAGCACTTGTGATTTTCACTTAATGATAGCTTTAGAATAACAATAGATAATATCTTATTTAACTGGAATTTGTTTTCATTAAAGTGTTAGGAACTTGAAACTGACTTGTGAATCACGATTTGCTTTTGCAATTAATGTTTGGGCATTCGACTTGTTCGAAAATCAGTAGTCTGTAATTAATTCAAATCCAGCTAGAAATTAAAAATAATCTGTTAGCATAGAATTAAATCCAAAAACATATTGTAAGTTGATATTGGTATAAAAGCAAGCATATGTCGTAGTGTCAAACATGCTGGTTATTTCAGTTCTTCTTTTACTAATTCAATCCCTACATAGAAGTCTCTAGGATGAAATTTCGAATGCACTAGTTTAATTAGTTCAATATTTTGGATAATCATATATAACTCTCTTGAATGGTTTATATTATCTAAAACTAATGAGCTGCAATTAACATGAAGTTAAAATTGATTATGTGTTCCCATGTTTGTTGTGAATTAAAGCCAAAAGTCTAAGGATACAATCAGTAGGGATCTGGGCTCATTTGGAAGCCCAAATGTGACTGCTTCAGCTTGAATCAGACCTGGGCATGAATCTGTTTAAGGCCCAGTATCAAACAGTTTTCCCCTCTCATTTAGGCCTGATCGCAGGCCTATTACCAAATAGTTTCTTACCAAGATAGTTGCAAATTCCTTTTATTGGGCTAATTGTTGAAGCCCAAAAATGCTGAAGGTTCGGATTTATATTAAGATCACGGGATTAAATTTATAACATAGACTTTAGGCCTCCTAGTTAAGTAGCATGCTTGAGTTAAGAGGTTTGCCTCTTGTTCAAGTGTGGACTTGAACTTGAGGCCCAAATTCCTTGATCACTTTAAATAATTGCAATTGATAAAATCAATTAATTAGGGCCCTTTTAGAGACAATATTAAGTAGAAAATCGTAGTTACTTTAGGATTGGCCTTTAAATAAAAAAAATGAGACGAGCCTCGCCGAACAAAACATATAAATTGCGGGACCCTCATTAAATGCTTATATTAAAATACTTAGAATTTGGGGCGTGCCGTTTAGTGAATCTCACGGCCTCCCGCAAAGATAATAACATGCTAGACACTTTAGGTGCGCTTTTAATAATTTTACCTTCTTAAATACGGGTGCACATTTCATGCAACCTAAATCCAAATCCCAAAACGTTGAATAAGAATGTGTCGAGGATCCGGGTGCATTTCATGTGACGTGGTCCAAAAATACATTTTTAAACGACGTTCACCTCCTTAAAACTTGTGATTAAAAGAGGTAAAAATTCTAAAATTGCACTATAGGTTTTAACATGTATAGAAATTAGATTTTAGCCTAATATAGCAGTTGAGCGACCGTGCTAGAACCGCGGAACTCGGGAGTGCCTAACCCATTCTCCCGGGTTAACAGAATTCCTTGCTCGAATTTCTTGTTCGCGACTGTAATACAGTGTCAAACCCTTTCCTCGATTTGGGATTCAAATCAGTGACTTGGGACACCATAAATCTCCCAAGTGGCGACTCTGAATCTCTTAATAAACGAATCTTGTTTCGGTTGTCCTTTAGTTGGAAAAACTTCCTTTTATTATACCCTTCACGGGGTGTAGTAGCGAAAAAGGAGGTGTGACAATGTTCCACATACATCAATCATAAACCTAAAGTATTTTAGTGTCCCCAATGCAATTAAACATAACAAGATAAAATAAAAGAGGTTCTCCATGAATGGCGTCACTCGGATCTGGAGGTACTAGGAACTGAAAGCTCCAAGTCATCCTCATCAACATCGTTTGGTCCACAAAACCTCCTCAAGGTGCTCATTATATTTGTCAGGAATTTGCTTTTCTTCTTTTCATGCTCTTTTTGCTTTCGCTACCTCAGTTCATTCTTCCCCAACTTGGATTTAATGGACTGTTGCTCCATAGCAAGATCTGACAAAGTCGGAGCATTTCCTTGGCCAGCTGGACTTGCAGATGTGGTCTCTCCGGACGGTCCTGAAGGAAGACCAGCTACACGCTTACGAACCTTTGTCTCCATGCCATAGACCTGAAGAGAGATAAACCTGAGAGTGAGAGATCCCTGCTTAAGTTGTGTGATAGCAGTACATGTCCCAGTTGAATCTATGGGAGTATCAAGTGCTTTAGTGATTGTATCAGGGAACTGGCAAAAGGAGGCAGATGCTACATCAATCTTTCTTTTATTCTGTGCATTCATTTTTCCCTTTCTCACCAGTGGGTGGATGAGCTTCTCTGGGCTCTTTTCCTTCTATGTAGGCCTCTTCTCCACCCCTAGTTCATAGCATAGATGGGTGATCAGAGGTGGGATGAACAAGCTCTTGGTCCTCTCTACGGCAACCTCTGATATCTCATCAACAATAAGTGGTCCCACATTCGCTGGTATTCCCTCGATGATAGAGCATATCTCACTTGCCTTCTCAAGTGTAACCTCTGTCGTATTACGTGAAGGCATGACTTGAGCACAGATAATGGAGAGCCAAGTCTTGGGCACTGCAGTGAACTCAGATGACTCGATCCTAGAGTGATTTTTTATCCAGTTCGACATCTTCCCACCGTGCAAATGATCTACAAACCACTATATGCCCAACTCTTGACCTCGATCCCAGTACACTTGATTGTTAGCATTAGGAAGATTGTAATGTGCACTGATTAGCTCTGGAGTTAGACGGAATTGTTTGCCTCTTACAGTAACAACCAAATCATTCTTGATGTCTGTCTCCACAGCATTTGCATAAAATTCATGATTGGCTGGTCTTGGCTCTTCTACAAAGCAAATCGATCCATTTGATACTAATCTTACATAGAACTTGGGCCATCGACCTTCAATGTTGGTCAAGATAATGCCTATTTCCCTAATCATACTTTTACACAGTTGTTTGCCGTAGCATTGGGAACATGTTAAAGATGAGATTATGTCCCGATCAAAATACTCCTCTTCGGCAACTTGCTCGATGTATTCTTCAAAATTTTCATTTGCCGTCGAATGCATTTTAGAGCTCAAAGTACCTACAAAAGGAGTATATATGTTAAATACCTATATGGACGCTTAAAGCACTGCATTAAGAGGTATTTAGGCTAAAGAAACATATTAAAAGGCATTAGGATCAAAAATGGAGAACACAGTATTTTGTTGCCTGGGCATCAGTGAATTCCGATCGTAGAACAAGTCACACGATCCCGAAGAGCAAATGGTTTCCAAGGCATTAAAGCTACGCGATTGCAAAATTTTTCATACGACCACTAAGAACAAAATTTTTTCGGCTCTGATAAAGTGACGCGATCGCAGAAGGTTATATGCGATCGCCATGTGGTACGCAGCAGAATTAGACCTATGCTATCTCGAAATGGGGCATCGCAATCGCGAGGGTCTTCTTCATAGCCCAGTAATAGTTTGTTTGGGTATTCCATCAAACAGATTTTGTGCCCTACTTTCCTCAGCAAGTTCAAACCATCATCCCATGGACATTTACCCAAAAATTTCGCGAACATCAATCATACTCTCAACCAATCTCTCACAGCAAGAAAGCACACAAAGCACACAACAATTTCATTTGACAAAGAAAACAAAAATTCAAGCCCTAAAATTTCTAAATTAGGGCTGCCCTTCCACTAATACACCATAAGAATAGGAAAAAGTGAGATTTAAGAGAGAAATCAGCGTACCTTGAGGATGATGAAGGAGTGACGCAATAGAATTGAAACAATAGTGATTTGGGACAGTTTCAAGGGTTAGGGGAGCAGGAGAGTTTCGTTCTTTGTTTGGGTGAAAGTGGGAGTGTGCATTTCCAAAGTTTTGAAATTAAAAACTTACCCGTTAACCGAGATCGCAAGAAAAGTAGTGTGTTCACGTAAAATAATTTTGCCAAATGGTCACGATCGCGCCCCTATTTCAGCGATCGCGTAGGGTTAGAAAATTTTATTCTCCGCGAACACTTGCCTTTTCCTTCGATCGTGATTGTTTGCAGTTTTTTGCAATTTTTCTTAAGCTACTGGTTTAAGCTTCCTGTACCATGCAACCTGCTCAAATCAACTTCAAAAAATGTGAAACTTGGCAGATTAGTTCAAAATAATATACTAAGCTATAAAAAAAATCAGAAATGACTAAATTTTTTTTGAAAATGATGGGTTGCCTCCCACAAAATGTCACATTTAATGTCGTGTCACGATGCGGATTAACTTTACCACTTTTTCGCCACTTGGACGATATGAACTTGGCTCCTAACTTGGAATCAACCTTGTGACCACGAAAATTGGGGGGGTGGTAAATAGATGATCAAGCCAAACATTAATTCCTTCATCTTGCACTTCTTGGCTTTCATGTGAGGAATGTCATTTTGCTTTCTTGTTCCCTCAAATTGTAAGATTTATGGCCTTTGCCTTTCCTCCTCGCATTCCATCATGGGCTCTTGTAGTTTTATTCCCATATCACCACACAATTCCAATGTTGAAAAGTGCTTGGAATGTGACCTCAACCCTCCAAGTTGCAATTCTTCCCGGCTTTTGAGATCCTCTATTTTCCTCCAGGCTAGAGTCAATCTCAACCATATTTTCAATTGCACCGATTGAATCTAATTCCTCATTTTATTGTTATCATTAATACCCATGGATTCGGTTGGCGGATGTTCAATTCTTAATTCCTTAAACTAAAGCTCACTTTCTCCCTCAGAGTTGGACTTTTCTTGACCTTCTTCCAGACTTTCATATTGATAGGCATAATGAGCCTCAATAAATGATTTTATTTGATCCTCAAATGTGCGGATATGCTCATCATTTTGAGTCACACCTTATTTCAAGTCCTCGAATGCAAAGTTGTGCTTCTACTCTTTTTTAAGAATGCCCTCGAACATGAGCATCATCTTCTCATTTTGATAATTTGAAAGGTTCTTCTTGGTTTTGATCAAGTGCCAAAGAATGATTTTCAACTTTAACCTCTAAGGATGGTTCTTGGCTATCACTCACTTTCGAGGCTTTTTGGACCTCTAAGGCTTCAAGTATTTCTTCCATTTGTGAGTTCAATCTTTCAAGCCAAGTCATTTTGGAGACTATTCTCCAAAAGCTCTTTCAAGGCATTTTGTTCTTTATTTCCTTTTTCAAGTATGCATTCCATCATGATCTTGAACTCTCCATTTCGGTCATGCTCAATTTCTTCCACTTCGTCATCCCTAAAATTTTCATTACAAAAAGTAAAATCATCATAGCGGGGGCTTGGGGAGGTGACGGAAAAATAAACATAATCATACAAATAGCTATTTTGACGACCACACTTATCACAAATACTCCACTCATGGATTTGGGGTTGTGCGCACAATCCACCTCGGGAGAATTTAAACAATTTTGTCATGAGTGTGGTCCTCCACAATAAGGACAATGGTCATCAAGTATGAACAACTACCATCCGACCAATTATCATTATATGATGCCATTTTTTTATTATAAAAAACTAAGAAAATAAACAAGAAACAGAAAAGGAAAATAGACCACGGTAAGAAAGATAATTACATCAATATTTACAAGTTTGGACCAAAGCACTTACGCTTATTTCTCAAACAACCTAAATTAATCCAAATTGTTCCCCGACAACGGCGCCAATTTTGATGACGTCCAAATCCACTACTAAAACGTAAATGGACATGGTCGCATGCAATATAAATTACCCAACTATGAGTCGGGGTCGAATCCCACTGACAATAATATGTAGGCAATTAGGAATGTAAAGGAGTTATCACTTTTTATGCAATGCCAAACATTTAGAATTGGTTTCTGAAAATATTATAGCTAAAATGTATATATGTAAACTATCCTAGAAAGCATGTAAAATGATCAATGGCTTCAAGTATAGATGCATTGGGAATTACACTTAAGTAACAATCCAATGTATTTCACGGTTTTACAAATATGAGCGAGTTTATGCTAATTAACCATTGTCAACAATTCTAAATTAAATTCTTCCGAACACTAACAAGACTTCCTAATTGAATTATTCCTAACATAATTAAGAGATTAAGTAGACTTGTATATGGATACAAGTAGTTCAATCCTATTCCTAAGTAGAATCTATAAAATGAGGGTTAAACCCTCAAGTTCTTGTTAATTAATTTTTCTAACCCCCAATTATCTTTTCCAAAATTAAATCAAAGTAAATGGTCCACTCCTAGGGTTACCTAATCCATCTGGAAACATTAAAGAACAAGAATAATTAAAGAAACAACAGCTCACTTCATAATAAATAAAAATCGTTCAATACATAAGCACAACAAGGTATTTAATCCACACTTTAAATATGAATATTTTCATAAATAAGATTCAAATGTTGGAAATAAATACTACACACTTAAATATTCAATATAGAGCAAGGAAATGAAGAAATTAGCATAAAGGAGTAAGAAATTCTCAACCAAAAGCTTCAAATCTTCAAGACCCAAGTGTGTGTGCAAGAACCCTAGCTTCCAAAACTTATTCTCTCTAGTGTGTGCACTGAAAATAAGCCAGAAATATGTCCAAAGATATATGCTAGGTCGAGTATTAAATGGTTTTGGGCTCAAAATGATGAAATGCCAAAACTACCCAGATTCCTGCCCAGGATTAATGAATCGTGATCGCGTAAGTAGGGTTACGATCGCGTAGACCATTGGTGCAGACCATTGCAATCGCGGACAGAATCCTACATTCGCGTAGCACATTTCTGCAGTAGTGACCAACTTCTTCATCGCCTTCGCAGAAACATCATGTGACGACCCAAAGGGTCATCACCTGTTTCCTCATTCATTCCGTGCTTCCAAGGCCTTAAAACCTCACTTTTACTTGCCTCGACTTGCATGTTCAGTCCGGGCATATAGCCGGAAAGCTTATATATGAGTTCTGTATGAAAAATGGTAAATTTTGATTTTAATATGCGTAATATTGACTTCGGTCTACATTTTGGATAAATGGACCCAGACCCGTGATTTGACAGTCCCTAAGGGTCGATAGAAAAATATGGGACTTGGGCGTGTGCCCGAAATTGAATTCCGAGGTCCCAAGCCCGAGAAATGAATTTTTCTGTGAAATTGTTTTCTAAAATTAATTAAGGAAATTGGAAATGAAAATTTATTAAAAGACTATGGTACCGGGCTCGTATTTTAGTTTCGATGCCCGGTACAAGTCTTATATATGATTTAAGCACTATCTGTAAAGTTTGGTTGAAAACGGACGTCATTTGACATGACTTAGACTTAAAATGGGAAATTTGAGTTTTATGAAAGTTGAAAGAAAATCATGTGTTTTGAGGCTTGATTCTGTGTAAACGATGTTATTTTGGCGATTTGACCGCACGAGTAAGTCCGTAGGATTATTTTGAGGTTGTGTGCATATTTGGTTTGGAGCCTCGAGGGCTCGGGTGAGTTCTGGATAGGCATCGAAGTGCATTTTGGACTTCAAAATTTTCTGGTATTTTGGCTTCTGTGATCTTCGCAAATGCAGAGTGGAGACTCGCAATTGCGAGCCCTTCATCGCAATTGCAATGTCTAGGACTGTGGCCTATGATCGCAAATGCGAAGTCTGGGAAATGTGCACTGGGTCGCAAATGCAATCATTTTGATCGCTAATGCGAAGGGCCATTGATCGCAATTTGCGAGGCCTATTTCGTAAATGCGAAAGTCCCAGCATTGTCCTGGCATCGCAAATGCGAAGCTTTGTTCGGAATTCCCACATTTTTGGTCGGGGTTCGCAATTGTGGACCCCAGTTCGCAATTCCCATATCAGAGACCTGCATTTTTCATGCTTAGACGATTTTAAGCTTCATTTTTCACATTCCTCCAAAACTAAAACACCATAGGCAGTTTTTCAAGAGCAAACCTCATTCCAAAACAATTTCAAAGTTGATTTTCACATAATTTCTTCAATCTTTGACATCATTTATCATGTTTTCATCTTAAAAATCAAGGTTTTTCATGGGTAAAAATGGGGATTTTGGGTAGAACCTAGGTTTTCTTAAAATTGGGGATTTGGGCCTGAATTTGAGGTCCAATTTCAAAACAAATTATTGATATGAACTCGTAGGGGAATGGGTAACTGGGTTTTGGTTCGAACCTCGGGTTTTGACCACGTGGGCCCGGGGGCATTTTGGGAATTTTAGCAAAACTTTGGAAAATTCATTCTCATGCATTCAAATTTATTCAACTAGCATTTTTTAATACATTCAAGTGATTTGTAACTAGATTCGAGTGGTTTGGTGGTAAATCTGTGAGGTAAAACGATAATTGAGGATTAAGTGGATTTCAAGGCTTTGAGGTTAGTGTTTGGTTTAACCTTAGCTTGAGGGAATATGAGTTGAGTCTTGTTGCTAATTGCTAAATGATCGAGTACAATGTATAGGCATGGTGACGAGTATCTATACATTGGTGTCCAGCATGACCGTGAGTCCTTATAATGTGATTATCATGACTTGGTTGTGAATTCTGTGTTTACCGAAGGGTTCCTATATATTGTGAATAACATGTGAACGATGATATGATCATTTGATTCCTAGGAGCTTTGGCTCGAGTTGTGATACGAATATTGAAAGTATATGAAATGACTTGATTCTTTGGGGCATTGGCTCAAAATTGGTAAAGTGGATTATAACATAAGAGAAAGTAAGAAAGAGAAAGTGTTGTTGATTATTCCCTTGTCGGGACGTTTGGTTGGACTTGTTTGTTTCTTTCCCTTGCCGGGATGCCTTCAATTACTTGCTTATTTTTCTTTTTTTATGCCCCTTAATTGTGACTATTTGTTTGGGGGAACCGGACTGTTAAAAGACATGGATCAGGTTGCACGTCGTAACAATAATATATGAGGATCGGGTTGCGCACCGCAACATTGATAAATGATGAATGAGATGGATCGGGCTGCACGCCGCAACAGTGATATTGTGGATCGGGTTGCACGCCGCAACAAATGGTAAATTGTGTACTGGGTTGCACGCCGCAACAGTTAGTGATACAAATGTGTTTATATTGATCATTGGTTCCTTATTTACGGTGAATCTAAGCTGCTTTAGATTGTTACTCTGGACGACTGTTAATATTGTATCTCCCCATAGCATGCTTCCTCTCCCATGTTGTTAACTACCTTGTATTCGATTTCTGCTGTATATTTATAACTGCTCAGGCTTATGTGGTGTCCAGTCTAGCCTCGTCACTACTTCACCGGGGTTAGGCTAGACACTTACCAGCACATGGGGTTGGTTGTGCTGATGCTTCACTTCTGTGAATTTTGCATAGGTCCAGGTTCTGAGGAGCAGCAACAGTATTAGTACGGGAGCAGACTTTCATCTTCACGAGACCGAGGTAGCCTTGAAGGCGTCCGCAGGCTCGGCGTCTCTTCCTTATTTTCTCTTTTAGACTGTTGCCTCCTAGTTTTTTGAGACAAACAACTTATATATTTCTTTCAGACCCTTGTATTTAGTAAATTCTTAGCAGTTCGTGAGTAATGTGACACAAAATCTTGGGTAGGAGCTATTACTGATTATTCCGCAATTTGTTTCAGATTTATTAAATAGACTTCCGCTATTATGGTTATTATTAAATTCCATGTCCTATATTGATGATATAAATGGTTTATAGGTTTGTTTATTAATAGGAAGGTAATTAAGTTGGCTTGCCTAGCTATCACGAGTAGGCTCCATCACGACTCCGATGGTGGGAAATCCCGGTCGTGACAAGTTGGTATCAGAGCTCTAGGTAACATAGGTCTCGTTGCTCATGGACAAACTTGGTAGAGTCTGAGGGATAGGTACGGAGACGTCTGTATTTATCCCCTAGAGGCTACGGAGTTAGGAAAAGTTTAACTTTTGTTCTTTCTTGTCGTATGGTTCTGTTTCTCAAATACTGATTGTCTTTGTACTCTATTCTTTTGTAGATGGAGAGAACACGTGCTTCCTCTTCTACCGCGCAGCAACCCGAGCCCCCAGAAGCAGCTCATGCGAAGGGCAGAGGCTGAGGTCGTGCCAGAGGCTGAGGTAGGAGCAGAGCTCAGCCCCGAGCAGTAGTCCCAGAGGTGGAGCCTCATATTGGCTATGATAAGGAGGTTCCAGCCCCAGCAGCTCCGGTGGGCCCAGCTCAGGTCCCACGAGGTATCATGGTCACCCCAGATCTTCACGACGCTTTAGTCAGATTGGCAGGCTTTATCGAGAGTGTCGCTAGAGCGGGTTTGCTGCTAGTAGCACCAGCCACTTCTCAGGCTGGAGGAGGGGTTTAGACTCCTGCTACACGTACTTCGGAGTAGGTAGCTCCTCAGTCTCATGTCCCAGTGCTTCAGCCAGCTATGACAACTCAGCCAGGTATTGCAGCCTAGGCCGGTGATGGAGCGGCTATGTCTTCGGATGCTTTGTGGAGACTTGATCGGTTCTCCAAGCTCTTCACCACCACATTCAACGGTGCTTCATCAGAGGATCCACATGATTTCTTATTCAGCTGCCATGAGATCCTTAGGACCATGGGTACTGTGGAGACCAATGGGGTCGATTTTTGCCACCTTTCGGCTTGCAGGATCCGCCAAGACTTGGTGGAGGGACTATTGCCTATTTAGACTAGCAGGGTCTCCAGCATTGACATGGGATCAGTTCGCGGAGTTGTTTTTGGAGAAGTTTCTCCCAGTTACTCAGTGGGAGGCACTTCGTAGGCAGTTTGAGCGCCTACAGCAGGGGTCTATGACAGTCACACAATATGAGACTCGGTTCATTGATTTGGCACGCCATGCTATTATTATACTCCCCACAGAGCGAGAGAGGGTACAGAGGTTTATTGATGGATTGATTCAGCCGATCCGTCTCCAGATGGCTTTGGGAGCTGGTAGTGAGATTTTCTTTCAGGAGGCAGCCAACGCGGCCCGTAGAGTTGAGATGGCTCTTGCACGGGGAGGTGGTCAGGGATCAGATAAGAGGCCCCGTCATTCTGGTAGGTTCAGTGGTACCTTATCTAGAGGTAGGGATTCTTATGGTAGAGGCCATCCACCGAGGCCCTTTCAGTCAGCACTCCAGGTCTCTCATGATACTTCGGGTGGTGGTGGTTCTCAGCAGCACTATTCTAATCAGCAGCCTATCAGTGCACCACTGCTTCAGAGCTTCCAAGGTGGTCATTCGGGTCGACAGGGTCTGTCTCAGCCACCTCGGCTGTAGCATTCAGGCGGGTGCTATAAGTATGGTGAGTATGGTAATATCAGGAGAGCTTGCCCGAGGTTGAGGGGTACACAGTCACAGCATCAGGGTTCTCGAGCTATGATTCAGGCACTAGAGGCTCCACAGGCCGCCCAGCCAGCTAGGGGCGGGGGTAGAGGTCATAGAGGTGGAGGTAGGGAGCATAGAGGTAGAGCTCAGACTAACAGAGGTAGGGGTTAACCAGTAGCCGATAGTCCCAGAGACATGGTTCAGGGAGGTGGGGCCCAGACCCGGTGTTATTCTTAGCCAGCCAGGCTAGAGGCTCAGTCTTCAGATGCTGTTATTACAGGTACTATTCTTTTCTCTGATAGGGATGCTTCAGTGCTATTTGACCCTGGTTCTACGTATTCATATGTGTCATCTTATTTTGAACCTTACCTGGCTATGCCTAGTGATGCCTTGGGTATCCCTGTTTATGTATCTACACCGGTGGGGGATTCTATAGTGGTCGACCGCGTTCATCGTTCCTGTGTGGCAGTGTTTGAGGGTCTTGAGACCCATGTTGATTTATTGCTCTTAGACATGGTGGATTTCGATGTTATATTAGGGATGGATTGGTTGTCCCCGTATCATGCTATCTTGGATTATAACGCCAAGACCGTGACCTTGGCTTTGCCAGAGTTGCCCCGATTGGAATGGAAAGGGACCCCAGGACATGTCACTCGCAATGTTATTTCATATCTAAAGGCTCGACTCATGGTCGAGAAGGGGTGTTTCGCTTATCTGGCGTATGTTCACGATTCTAGCATAGAGGTTCCTTCTATTGACTCTGTTCTTATTATTCGGGAGTTCCCCAAGGTTTTTCCTTCATACCTACCGGGTATGCCGCCCGACAGGGATATTGATTTCTGTATTAATCTGGCCTCAGGCACGTAGCCTATTTCTATTCCTGCTGTATCGCATGGCCCCGTCAGAGTTGAAGGAGTTAAAGGACCAGTAGCAAGATCTTCTAGAGAAGGGTTTTATCAGGCCTAGCGTTTCTCCTTAGGGTACGCCAGTGTTATTTGTGAAGAAAAAGGATGGATCGATGAGGATGTGTATTGATTACCGGCAATTGAAAAAGGTAACGATAAAGAACAAGTATCCACTGCCAGGATTTATGATTTGTTTGACCAGCTTCAGGGTGCAAAGGTGTTTTCAAAGATAGATTTAAGATCTTGCTACCATCAGCTGAGGATTAGGGCGTCTGATGTCCCTAAGACAGCATTCCACACTCGGTACGGGCATTATGAGTTTCTGGTCATGTTATTTGGGTTGACCAATGCCCCAGCAGCATTTATGGAGTTGATGAACCGAGTGTTCAGGCCCTACTTGGATTTGTTCATGATAGTCTTTATTGATGATATTCTGGTGTACTCTCGCAGCCAGGAGGAGCACGAGCAGCACCTCATAGTGGTTCTTCATGCTCTGAAGGATAGTCAGTTATATGCTAAGTTCTCGAAGTGTGAGTTCTGGTTGAGTTCGGTTGCATTTCTGGGTCATGTTGTATCAACAGAGGGTATTTAGGTGGACCCGAAGAAGATTGAGGCAGTCAAGAATTGGCCTCGACCAGCTTCAGCGACTGAGATTCGGAGTTTCTTAGGGTTAGCCGGTTATTACCGTCGGTTCGTGGAGGGGTTTTAATCTATAGCAGCCCCAATGACCAGATTGACCCAGAAAGGTGCCCTATTCAGGTTATTAGACGAGTGTGAGGAGAGCTTTCAGAAGCTCAAGACAGCTCTGACTACGGCACCGATATTGGTTTTTCCCACAGGCTCAGGTCCCTATACAGTTTATTGTCATGCTTCCCGTATTGGGCTTGGTGCGGTATTGATGCAGGATGGCAGAGTCATTGCTTATGCTTTGAGGCAATTGAAGATCCACGAGAAGAATTATCCGGTTCATGATCTAGAGTTGGCAGCCATTGTTCATGCTTTGAATATTTGGAGGCATTATTTATATAGTGTGAAGTGTGAGGTGTAAACTAATCACAAAAGTCTACAATACTTGTTCAAGCAGAAAGAGTTGAACTTGAGGCAGCGGAGGTGGTTGGAGCTATTGAAGGATTATGATGTTACTATTTTGTACCACCCGGGAAGAGCCAATGTGGTGGCCGATGCATTGAGTAGGAAGTCCGCCAGCATGGGTAGTCTTGCTTATGTTCCGGTCAGCCAGAGACCGCTTGCTTTGGATATTCGGGCCTTGGCCAATCGGTTTGTGAGGTTGGACATTTCTGAGCCTAGCAGCGTGTTAGCTCGCACGGTCACTCGTTCTTCATTATTGGAGCGTATCCGTGATCGGCAGTTTGATGATCCCCATTTATGTGTCCTGAGAGACAAGGTGCAGCGTGGAGGTGCCACGAAGGTGACCTTAGATGATGATGGTGTTTTGAGGTTGCATGGGCGAGTTCGTGTGCCCAATGTCGATGGGATTCGAGATTTGATCATAGCGGAGGCCCATAGTTCTCGATACTCTATTCACCCGGGTGCCACGAAGATGTACCAGGACTTGCGGCAGCATTATTGGTGGCGTAGGATGGAAAAAGATATTGTTGCATACGTGGCTAGGTGTTTGAACTGTCAGCATGTAGAGTATGAGCATCAGAGACTTGGTGGTTTGTTCCAGAGGATTGAGCTTCCTGAATGGAAGTGGGAGAGGATTACCATGGATTTCGTTACTGGACTTCTGATAACTCAGAAGAAGTTTGATGCTATTTGGGTCATTGTTGATAGGCTGACCAAGTCAGCGCATTTTATTCCGTTTCCAGCCACTTATTCATCGGAGAGGTTAGCTGAGATCTACATCCGAGAGAGTGTTCGCCTTCATGGGGTGCCGGCATTTATCATTTCAGACCAGGGTACGTAGTTTACCTTGCGCTTCTAGAGAGTAGTTTAGCAGGAGTTGGGCACCCAGGTTTAGTTGAGCACAGCGTTCCATCCTCAGAAGGACAGCCAGTCCGAGTGGACTATTCAGATATTGGAGGATATCCTCCGAGCCTGTGTCATTGATTTTGGAGGCTCGTGGGACCAGTTTTTGCCTTTAGCGGAGTTCGCCTACAACAACAGCTACCAATCAAGCATTTAGATTGCTCCATATGAGGCGTTGTATTGTAGGTGATGTCGGTCTCCAGTCGGATGGTTCGAGCCAGGACAGGCTCGGTTATTGGGTACAAATTTAGTTTAGGAGGCCTTGGATAAGGTCAAGATCATTCAGGGCAGGCTTCGTTTCGCGGCAAAGGAGTTATGCGGATCGTAAGGTTCGAGATGTAGCTTTCATGGTTGGTGAGCGGGTCTTTCTCTGAGTGTCGCCTATGAAGGGCGTGATGAGATTTGGGAAGAAGGGAAAGCTTAGCCCTTGGTTCATTGGCCCATTCTAGATTCTAGATCGTGTGGGAGAGGTGGCTTATAGACTTGCCTTGCCACCTAGCTTGTCAGTCGTGCATCCAGTTTTCGTGTGTCCATGCTTCGGAGGTATCACAGCGATCTAGCCCACGTGTTATATTTCAACACTGTCCAGTTGGACAAGGATCTGTCTTACGAGGAGGAGCAGGTAGCTATTCTAGACCGGCAGGTTAGACAGTTGAGGTCGAAGAGTTTTCCTTCAGTGCGTGTCCAGTGGAGAGGTCAGCCTCCTGAGGAATCGACCTGGGAGTCCGAGTCTGATATGCGGAGCCATTATCCTCATCTATTTCCTGACTCAGTTACTTCTCTCTTTTGTCCGTTCAAGGATGAACGATTATTTTAGAGATGGAGGATGTGACGACCCAAAGGGTCATCACCTGTTTCCTCATTCGTTCCGTGCTTCTGAGGCCTTAAAAGCCTCACTTTTACTTGCCTCGACTTGCGTGCACAGTCTAGGCGTATAGCCGGAAAGCTTATGGTATCGGGATCATATTTTGGTTCCAACGCCTTGTACAAGTCTTATATATGATTTAAGCACTATCTGTAAAGTTTTGTTGAAAACGGACATCATTTGACGTGACTCGGACCTAAAATGGGAAATTTTACTTTTATGAAAGTTGAAAGAAAATCATGTCTTGTGAGGCTTGATTCTATGTAAACGATGTTATTTTGGCGATTTGATCACACGAGTAAGTCCGTAGGATGTTTTTGAGGTTATGTGCATATTTGGTTTGGAGCCCCGAGGACTCGGGTGAGTTCTGGATAGGCATCAGAGTGCATTTTCGACTTTAAAATTTTCTGGTATTTTGTTTTTCTGTGATCTTCGCAAATGCGAAGTGGAGACTCGCAATTGCAGCCTATGATCGCTAATGTGATCATCCTTTTCGCAAATGCGAAGTTCGGGAAATCTGCACTGGGTCGCAAATGCAATCATTTTGATCGCTAATGCGGTGGGCCATTGATCGCAATTTGCGAGGCCCCTTTCGCAAATGCGAAAGTCCTAGCGTTGGCCTAGCTTCGCAAATGCGAAGCTTTGTTCGCAATTCCCACATTTTGGTCGGGGTTTGCAATTGCGAACCCCAGTTCGCAATTCCCATATCAGAGACCTGCATTTTTCATACTTAGACGATTTTAAGCTTCATTTTTCACATTCCTCCAAAACTAAAACACCATAGGCAATTTTTCAAGAGCAAACCTCATTCCAAAACAATTATAAGTTGATTTTCACTTAATTTCTTCAATCTTTAACATCATTTATGGGTAAAAATGGGGATTTAGGTTTTCTTAAAATTGGGGATTTGGGCCTCAATTTGAGGTCCGATTTCAAAACAAATTACAGGTATGAACTCGTAGGGGATGGGTAACTAGGTTTTGGTTCGAACCTCGGGTTTTGACCATGTGGGCCCGGGGGCATTTTGGGAATTTTTAGCAAAACTTTGGAAAATTCATTCTCATGCATTCAAATTGATTCAACAAGCATTTGTTAATATATTCAAGTGATTTGTGACTAGATTCGAGCGGTTTGGTGGTAAGTCCGTGGGGTAAAGCGATAGTTGAGGATTAAGTGGATTTCAAGGCTTTGAGGTAAGTATTTTGTTTAACCCTAGCTTGAGGGAATAGGAGTTGAGTCTTGTTGCTAATTGCTAAATGATCGAGTACAATGTATAGGCATAGTGACGAGTATCTATACATTGGTGTCCAGCATGACCGTGAGTCCTTATAATGTGATTACCATGACTGGGTTGTGAATTCCGTGTTTACCGAAGGGTTCCTATATATTGTGAATAACATGTGAACGATGATATCATCATTTGATTCCTAGGAGCTTTGGCTCGAGTTGTGATACGAATATTAAAAGTATATGAAATGACTTGATTCTTTGGAGCGTTGGCTCAAAATTGGTAAAGTGGATTATAACATAAGATAAAGTAAGAAAGAGAAAGTGTTGTTGATCATTCCCTTGTCGGGACGTTTGGTTGGACTTGCCGGTTTCTTTCCCTTGTCGGGATGTCTTCAATTACTTGCTTATTTTTCTTTTTTTTATGCCCCTTAATTGTGACTGTTTGTTTGGGGAAGCCGGACTGTTAAAAGATATGGCTCGGGTTACACGCTATAACAAGAATATATGAGGATCGGGTTGCGCACCGCAACATTGATAAATGATGAATGAGATGGATCGGGTTGCACGCCGCAACAGTGATATTGTGGATCGGGTTGCATGCCACAACAAATGGTAAATTGTGGATCGGGTTGCACGCCGCAACAGTTAGTGATACAAATGTGTTTATATTGAGCATTGGTTCCTTATTTACGGTGAATCTAAGCTGCTTTAGATTGTTACTCTGGACGACTGTTAATATTGTATCTCCCCATAGCATGCTTCCCCTCCCATGTTGTTAACTGCCTTGTATTCGATTTCTGCTGTATATTTATAATTGCTCAGGCTTATGTGGTGTACAATCTAGCCTCGTCACTACTTCATCAGGGTTAGGCTAGACACTTACCAGCACATAGGGTCGGTTGTGCTGATGCTACAGTTCTGTGCATTTTACACAGGTCCAGGTTCTGAGGAGCAGCAACAGTATTAGTACGGGAGCAGACTTTCATCTTCACGAGACCGAGGTAGCCTTGCAGGCGTCTGCAGGCCCGGCGTCTCTTCCTTATTTTCTCTTTTAGACTGTTGCCTCCTAGTTTTTTGAGACAAACAACTATATATTTCTTTCAGACCCTTGTATTTAGTAAATTCTTAGCAGTTCGTGAGTAATGTGACACCAAATCTTGGGTAGGAGCTATTACTGATTATTCTGCGATTTGTTTCAGATTTATTAAACAAACTTCCGCTATTATTGTTATTATTAAATTCCGTGTCCTATATTGATGCTATAAATGGTTGACATGTTTGTTTATTAATAGGAAGGTAATTAAGTTGGCTTGCCAAGCTATCAGGAGTAGGCGCCATCACGACCCTGATGGTAGGAAATCCGGGTCGTGACACATCATTGCGATCGCGATGCATATTCTCCCAGCCTTATGCAATCGCATGACACTATTTTCGATCACGAAGAGTACTCTGGCAGCAGTCACGTTGTCCACAATTTTGCACATTTTGACTTGGTTTCTTCCATTTCTTCTCTAACTCACTTGATACCTGAAATATGCCAATAAACCTCAGAAAATAGCTTTTCTCAACAAAATCATACAATAACTTAAGTATAAAGAGGAAATAAGTTGGTAAAATACCAACTTACCCGGCACTGAGATTATCAACCTAAAAAGATGGAAATATTAAATCAGAAACTATGTCATCCTTACTAGGTGTTTCTTTTGTATTTTTTTAAAGCACTTATTGATTATTATGACGGCCTCCTCTTTGTTTCACTGTTCATTCTATTAAGATTGGTGTTTGCCTTTACATACTAGTATTATTAAACAGTACTAACGTCTCTTTTACCGGAGGCACTACACCTTTGAATGGATGTAGGTGGTCCATCGCAGATAGTGCCGATCGCAGATAGTGGTGCTCTCTTTCTCTCCTCATAGCAGTTTTAGTGAGCCCCCATTTCTTCCAGGGGTCATGTAGTTCTTCTTTTGTATAAGTTACCATATTTTGAGGTATAGACGAGGCTTTGTTACCGGCATTGTCATATTTGTCTGTTGTATCTTTTGAGGCTCCCTAGATGGGTCATGTATGGGTATAAGAGTGGTCACTAGATTATGTTGTATTATGAAGCTCTTTTTCCCACTAAGTTGTAAATTGTATGTCTTTTGGAAACGTAACTATGTCACAATGTATATGATGAAAAATGGACTAGCAACGCTTATGCATGTATATTTGATCCCTTCCCTATTTCGTAGATGGTAACGAGCCCTATTTTTGGACCATGAATGGGTCGGGTAGGGAAGGTCTTGTAGGCTTGCTCGACTGGGTTCACTCAGTTGAGCGCTGGTTGCACTTCCCGAGGTTGCGGCGTGACAAATACAAAGGTTAATTTCCCTTTTTAGATTTTTGTTATTCGCACTAATATTTTAGATCATTTTTGTATTAATTTAATTTGTGTTAAGATGTCAGAAATTTGACGTCAACATATGTAAGTACGTATAGAAGATTAGAAGTTTGAATCCACGTAACAAGCAATGTGATTCGTTGGTTACTGTTTCTTGGTAGATTAAAATAAATGGATATGTGTCCTTTGATAAGTATTAGGAATTTAAAATACTCTCCCTAATACGGTAGCTGACTAGCTAGAATAGCTTCCAAATAGAAGACAATTGCTGGATGCTTTTAGTTTGGATGGTTTAACGTTGAGAACATACAGAAATAGTATGCTCTGTCTATGTGTCATTCATGTTAACTATGGAAGACCATCATCGTCCTCTTTTTTAGGTTGTTGTATTGGATGTAAATGGATATTCTCTATGTAGATTAGCACTTTGTATACGGTCAAAATCATATGCCCCCGGTGTAGAAGCTCGAGGTTCCGCCCTAGGCTCGAGTCCGAGAGAGGTCAAATGTGAAATCGGTGGACCAGACTCAAGCTAGCACGGAGGCGGGAGTTTGAGGAATACCGATGTCAAGTGTGCTCGGCCTAGAAATAGAACCGTTATGGATTTGTACTAGAGTGATCTAGATTCCTGCCACGTCCCCAAAGTCATGGTGCAAATCATGGAACAAGATTGTACAATTCTGTACTAGACGGTTAGACAACTATACCAAGAATATTCCCTACTGTAAATGGAAATATTCCGTATTTAGGGTTCCCTCATTATATAAAGGGGACCCCAATCATTTGTAAGACTATCTTTTACTGAGCAAAGAATATACTCTCTACTTTTTGTTTATTGTTCATCAGAACTATCCCTTAGCTTACTTGTTCTTACTTTGATTTTCCTACTTAATTGTTCTTACTAACCTAAGCCACCTCAAGGTCACTGTCTCGAGGTTATTGCTGCTAAATAACATTGGTTTGATTCACTTCTATCTTTCATTTCTATTTCATATTTCATGTTTATTAATTGGTATTGAACTTATTCACATATCTTTAAAACCACAAATCAAATTTAATTGTTACTTGTATTTTTGAGTTAAACAGTTTGGCGCCCACCGTCATGCTAAAGATAATAGTGATTATTTCTTTACTGATCTCGTTACACATATTATCTTTACACTTTTTCTTATCAAGATTTTTTCATTCTCAAGATTGAACATGTCTAGCACACAAAACACACTTGTTCATGACAATGAGGGTCTTGAAAAAATTATGGTATAAGGGTCGGTGTGTAACCCATAAACCCTGAGGGAGTGCCAAATATGGAGCCAGTTGATATCAGTTTGCATAATACTCTAAACAGGGATTTAGGCACAGACCCCGTAGGGAATGCATGCAGGGAATCCCGACCAGGGGACCAAGGAACATAAGGAGTAGAGGATGGGGGAGTCAATCTCCAAGCAATATTTGATATGTTGCAGGTTCAGCAAATCGCCATCGCTCAATTCCAAAGTCAAAATAAAACCCTGGACGTAGTTGAACACAAAAACAATCAATGTGCTGAGCCAACACTAGAAAGATCTAGTGAAAACGGCTCGGGGACTGACCCCGCGATTATAAAAATGTTCCAAGAGCTCACTAAGAGGATTGAGTCCAAGGAAAAGAAAATTGAAGTCAATGATAAAAAAGAGGAAGACCTATAACTCCTGTGTATAACAGATACTTAGGGAACCTCCAATTTTGAAAGGTTTAGGTGCCAAAAAATTTAGAAAAAAACAATTCCCTCAAAGTGCGGTATCGATGCCCATTCCCAAAAAGTTTCACATGCCCGACATACCCAAGTACAACGGAACAACAGACCCTAACAAACATATTACTTCATACGCTTGTGGATCAAAGGAAATGACATGAATGATGATGAAATCGAGTTAGCGTTGTTGAAAAAGTTTGGAGAAACTCTCTCAAAAAGAGCTGTGATTTGGTATCACACCTTAGCTCCTAACTCTATTGATTCATTTGCTATGTTAGCAGACGCCTTCATTAAAGCCCATGCCGGGGCCATAAAGGTGGCCACGAGGAAATTGGGTGTCTTTAAAATAAAACAAAGGAACGACAAAATGCTAAGGAAGTTCATATCCAGGTTTCAGATGAAAAGAATGGAACTTCCACCGATCTTTGATGATGCACCCCCTCGGGTTCAATCCATCCTAGTAGGTTCATGGCCAAAACCCTGAGGGACACGAACAGGTATTTTAGATCAATAGGGAAAGGTATCAGCCATATGCCGACTGAAAGAACAGTGGCCCAAGCGTAGCATTCCTCAGAACGATCTGAGAAGAGATCGAGGACAAAGTTCTCGGGGGTTGATGAGTAAGAGCGGGTTCAATAAACTTACCAGCCCCACAAAGGCTCCCCGATTATCATAGTACAACTTTAGTGTGGATCCATCAGAGATCTTGTCGTCTATTGGAAAAATCAAAGACACCAAGTGGCCGATGTGAGCACGTGATTTTTACCCTATATGAATTACTCCCCACAAATCCGAATGGGGAGAAGAAGATATTACTTTAATAGTAGAACCTGCTAAGAATATCTATTCTGTTGAAGTAGTATCTTGGTTTCTTGATAGGATATAGAAAGGCAAAAGTTACTTCCTCAGAAATTATTACTCCTCTTTTCTATAAACTACGTGCACATGAGAATTACCCTCTGCGTATTGAGGTACTTTCATACTTTAAGTTTTCCTGCCAACTCTTGCAACTAAGAAGGGCTTAAAAGTTAACTTGATTGAGAGCTTTTTACAGGAACAACTGAAGCATGACTTGAAATTCTATCTAATTGTTTCTACCTAGATTGCACTTGTGAGAAGCTTATTTGGAAGCTAAACTGCTTGGATAAGTTGGTAACGTATTACAACAAGGTCCTCAAAAACATTTGTCCTGCTGAATTTCTTTTTGTCTAACGATTAGTTAAGGCTTTAAAAAAATTCAGTTTAGATGAGAAGGAAAAGCAAAAGAGTCTCAAAAATCTGCCGTCATTCTCTTCTTTACCTTTGAATAAGGAAAGATATATGTGAAAATAATGTATGATCTTTTTTCATCTTTTGGTATAGAAAAACAAGAATTTTGGAAGTGATTCACTCTTCTGTTATCCCTGCTGGCATTTGTTATTATTTCTCCTGTATTGCACTTTATTATTTTGGGGTTTGTTTAACTACCTAACTTCTATGGTGCCGACTGGTGAGTGATTGTTAGCTCTTTTCTCGGTATACATTCGTTTACTTTGATATAGGGATCCAAAACGGATAAGCTTTTTGGTTGCTTGCTTATCTTCTTCTTTTTTTTCCTTTGATTAACTCACCTGTCTGTTGTCAACACTGTGTAAAAATTGATGCCGACCGCTCCACTTTTAGATAGAATGGTATTTGCAGATTCCTTGAGTATCATATGTCCCTTGGAGTAGCACAAGTTTATTCATTAGTCTAAAAAAGCAGAGTTTCTCCATATTTAGCTTATAGAATTATTTCCTAGGGCGTTTAGACAGAGAACAATTTATACACTAAATTAAATTGAATTACAATGTCTGTTTGGTTATATTTCCAACGATTTTATCTTTTCTAAAAGTACTGCTCATAGCTTCTTCTTTTTTGCTTTCCCCTGTCTCGCTTTTAATAGCAGCAATTGGGTAATGATTTATCAAGGAAACAACTCAGTAAATTTCATGTTAGTTCATGTAATACTTCACTTATATAAATATTGTTTATAATTGTCAGTTTTTATAATAAGACAGAGACTCTTTTGAGTTATCTTAGCTTTAGAATAGTTTACTGTATTTTGTTATAACACAAAATTTCATTAAAAAGAACAGATTTTTAATCAAGAAAGTAGGAGAAATATGTCAAAATAGCAATAAAACATATCAATTGTCAAGAAAAATAGAACTTCAGAAGCTTGCATTAGTATCCCAATACAAGAACAATATGTAAATGCGAGAGAAATAATGAACAACAAATCCCTTCAAGATCTAGAATAGTAGCCTTCCTTGCAGGATCAAGAACCTAACAAATGAAGCAAATGAATAAGCAAAAACCCAAATTCTATCATTAAATTTGTAGTGAATTTTAACATATTTATACTGCTTTAAGTCACCAAAAAATACCCGAAAAGAAAAAGAGGAGAAGGGGAGTGTCATATGAATAGAATATGCAGTTTACTTTTCAACATAATATATACTTGTGCAGAAGCAGTTAAGCACAAAGCTTTAGTTAGTAGTAGTAGTTACCGTATGGAAGAAGCAGATGTTTTGAATGGCTTGAAGGCTAAAATAATAAACTATTTTTGTGGTCAACATTAAAATAATTTATCGCTTTCCTCAGTGGCTTTGACAGTAAGATACAATGGAGAGGAGCTTCTGGTCAATGTGAATTGACTAGAAAAACACTACCCTTCATTTTTTTCCTTAGGTTGTCCTAACACTTTTTCGTAACTATGATCATATTTGAGGACTTCAAACATAAACAAAAGCTGTTGATGTCGTGATGGGTATGCGTCGAAGAACAAAAGCTGCTGATCATATTCGAGGACTTCAAACATTTTCTTCCTTGAATCCAACACACCACTCTGGTGACAAGACATATCAATACGGGCCTAAGCCTCAACTTGCATAACTACGCGCACCCATAAACTAAAGCCTGAATATACACAGATCATGAAAATGACTCAATTGAAAGAGTTGTACCTCGATCGCGCCGGTACCATCACAACACAAGGTTGAGAATCCATCTCACCTAATAGAATAGAGCACCAAATCTAACGCGCAAGGTCATATCTCCACATCGCCTCGCTACAATGCACGATCCTATCCAAACACTGCTCCACATGAGACACCTCAAGTCTCTATACTCAAAATTGACATCCGCGCATGATTGATATCTGGAACCCAATCAAATCATCATACCCATGGTGAAGAAAGTGATATACACCATACAATCATGAAAAGACACAACCGATGCGCCATTCGTCGAGCAACACCTAATACGGACTTTTCTTAGAAACCAGGAAGCAAGGCATACAAAATAGCATAACGAAAACTATTCTCAACATCACACTTTGGCGGCGTGCCACCCAATCCACACATTTATCCCACATAAGGAGATGCACATCGAGCCAAATTTGCTCATTACAATAAAATACTGAGCCAACTCAAACTGGAACGCGCATCCGAAAAGTCCCTTAACGCCGGAACTAGCTCAAAAATAGCAACCTTCCCACTGACACCCATCATGAAGGCTCAATTAGGAAAAGCAATCCTTCCCAGTCGTCCGCTGGGTATTTGAAAGATAAACCACTCCTCAAGAGCATAACCCAATGCACCACGCCACTCAAACCGTGGCGTTTCCGGCATAGCCCATAACGCAATAGTCCAAAACTAATCTAACACTGAGACAACCAGTCTGAACTCCAACATCACATCCAAAATCCAACATACCATCAACGAAAGCTTCACTCGAGCCTCCAACTCCCAATACTCTCCAAACGGTGCCGATATACACGATCCACCATCACAAATAGCCCGAATATGAAGACTTCTGCCTCCAATTCCACATAGCATATGAATCATCATACTTGATCCCAATTTCGCTGTCCGAACACGTGCCACATCTAAATATCCAATTATTCCACGATACGTACTCAAAAATCTCTCTAAGCCACCAAGCAAACCCGAATATCATCAGTCGATCTAACAAGAAAGTGCCACAACACCACCGAAGTACCATCACTTAATCACATTGCCCTTTCTCTGAAACATATACTCTCATCGGATCGCTTTTAAGCAGCCGTACCATTTTCCTTGATTATCTAAGGCTACCCGCTACCCAAGTGCTTTATGAATTTCCTTTCTAACCTGAACTGGAACTTATCTAATCACGAACTTCCATTGAACTCATCTAGAAGAAAATCCTTACACATCTCATGCCTCTCACATTCGTAGAAAATGAACCTCTTCAACCACGGTAGCAATCAACAAAAACTTTCCCAATTTCATTTGCACAAATTAAACTGCCATGACTGAATCCTTCTAACCAAATCACGCTAAGCAAGTCGTCAAAACCCAAGAGCATTGCTGCAAAATTACATGTGCTACCTCATTACCTCTAATACATACCAAGAATTAAGCATACCCTTACCATGCCGATCCAACCTGTTATCAAGATGCTCCATTTATCTAAATTTCTTCTTATTCGTTTTCAATTTGATATTTCTTCTTGATATAGAACCACAGTTCCTCAACACAAGCTCACTACATGAGACCCAAGCACAAGAACACACTGTCTAAGACCTACAAGCCACTGAATACTCTCTCAAATATTCCTAGAAATACCACATTCCCGCATGCTCTGCTTGAAGAACTTACTGCGAATCTAACTCTGTTTCCTTTACTTTCCTGATGCGGATACATAGATTACCATAATTAACATAGAATACCACAAATCTTGACATCTTCTAATGAAACTCAGTTCCTAACCCCATGCAACTTTAGAACTCTCAATTGACATACGCAGACTCTTGAACCCATTAGAACCATTCTCGCAATTCATTCACTCTTATTCAACTGCAATTTACCTGATCAAACAGACATAAACACACGTGCCTCATTAGCACTCTGACCCCGCAGGACATGATCTCATTCCGATACAACCAAACAACTTCCTTCTCTTTACACTAAGCATTCTTTATCAACAACAGCTCAAGAGATCCTATTATTTCCACACATCCACAAAGTATCATATAACCTTTGTCAAAATTTTGCTTCACTCGTGCCATCCTCGGCTCAATTTCTGCAACCAGAACTGCTCCGCCAGCGTATCGCGAAACGGAACCAACATAGCACATGACCGTGCAATCAGCTAATCAACGGCAACCTCCCCAACTTGGCTCGAAGCCATAGACCAAAATATTTCAATAGCTCATAACACTTTTACTCTATTAATGCCACAATAACATAGTGAGAATAAGCTCCAATCGTTTATAAGTTGTGAAATACAGATCTTCTAACATGCACGCAAGAACCATACCACTTAAGAACACTCCGCAGGAGGTATCCCACCTGCTTCGCCTTAATATAACATTTCCATATACCTTCCACCGTCATACACCTTACACAGTCGACTAGTCTTTCTGAGTCTGAACTCAAATCGCAACATGATATTTACTTCACTCCCCACTAGGAGACTTGAAAAGATTCTTCACGCACCTATAACTCGGGGCAACACATCCGATTTCAATGGAAATCAAACACTTAGTGGTTCACCTATCATCCTGCGGACCTCCTCCGACACCTCCAAGTCATATAGGAACATCTCGCAGTACCAACATACTCACCACATAGCTATCCAGCCATCATTCCCACTAATAGGGGCAACACTGAACATATAAGTTCATAACACTAGCTCGCACAATCAGCACCTTGGTGCTCAAGCCATAAGCAAAGATTCGGCCTCAAGTCCTCCAGACTGACCCAACATCAACTCATAGAAATCACATCTTGCCCCTCGATCGGGGAGTCACAAGCCGTCAAGGCACATCTGATACTGAGCGCTCACGTGCGCATACAATCGCATGAAAGGAATTTCAAGAGTTTTCTCTTCAAGCTGAATCAAAGGACGCACGATAAGAATTCAAGAATGTGAAGTTTTCCTAAAGTTTCTGCAGCCTCTCGAGGATAAATACAGACGTCTCCGTATCGATCCGCGAGACTCTACTAAACGTGCTCATGACTCACGAGACTTATGTAACCTAGGCTCTAATACCAACTTGTCACGACCCAAACCCCGCTCCGGTCGTCATGGAGCCTCTCGTGAAGACAAGGCCAGCCAACTAACCTAGATGGTCTCTTTAACAATTATTAAACACAAATGAATAGATAAATACAACTTAACGACAATAATAGCCAGAGTTTACAGCCCAACATAACCCGACCGGGCTGTCACAAGTCACGAGCATCTAAAGAAAACCCGAACACAACTACATGGCCAATAGTATACAAAATTAAATTCTGATAGTCTAAAGACAAAGTCCGGTGCCACGAACGCTGGCGGTCACCTTGCTCAGCTACAATAGTGATACCGTCAATCAGCTACTATCCCGCTACCGGGTGATCAACACCTACAGCTGCACGCGAGGTGCAGGGAGTAAAGTGAGTACTCCAACTCAGTCAGTAATGAAAGTAAATAATAACTGAGTAGTAAGAAATCACGTATATCAGATCATCATGCTATAAAGAAGTAGTGAAACACCCTTAAATGGAGAAAATCAGTGGGAACTGTGAAAATCTTTAGAAAATATCTTGGCTCAGTTTTAAACCTCTTTTGAAAATGATCTTTTCAACAGTTGCAAATATACTTTCAAAACAATTTGTGACACTATGCACAGAAATCTGCCCCTCGGGCAATATCCTTGTTCCTGGTCGGCCGCTCGGGCCCCAACACTCAATGATCAGATAGTACCAGCACAACAGATAAATATCTCCAGAAATATCACAACAACAACTAATGAATGAATGCATGAATGCAATGCAATGCATATGATGGTACATTCCAGTACCCACTGCGGCGTGCAGCCCGAGCCAACCATGCATATGATTTATCATCGACGACGATCACTGGGGGTGTGTACAGACTTCGGAGGGGCTCCTACAGCCCAAGCGCAATATCCTGGTCAGTCATTATTACCTGACCGGTCAGTCATTGTTACCTGACCGGTCAGCCATTGTTACTTGACCAATTTATATCATACAGTGCCAATGTTACTACTATTTCAAGTCACATCATACAGTGTCATTGTTACCATTTTTTCAAGTCACTTCATACAGTGTCATTGTTACCACTATTTCAAATCACTGCTATGGCGCGCAGCCCGATCCATGCACAGTCTAGAAAATATTATAAGCCCCTTGGGCACTTATAAAACAGTAATTCTCAGCCCGAAATAGCATTTAAAGTATCATTTGAGTTTTCAAAACTTAGAAATATGGCTGAGTTTGCAAATCAGTATTTAAAACTGTGGACTGAAACCAAATGATATGCAAAATATGCTAAAACAATAATATCAATCCCCGAAGGGTTCCATAAGTCGGCACAAGGCCCCAAACATGGCAATAAGCCCAATTCACAGGAATAAAGTATGCGTCTCAATCGCCAATATAGTAGAAATAACACTCGGGATGGACCAAGTCCCAATCCCCAGTAGTAAACGACCCCGCACTCGTCGTGGAGTGCGTGTCACGACTCAATATAGCGTTACGATGTGAAATCCGGGGTTTCAAACCCTCAGGATATCATTTACAAGCATTACTCACCTCGTACCGGCGAAATCTCTAGCCCGCGATGCCTTTGCTGCTCAAATCGGCCTCCACGCGCGTCAAATCTATCCAAATTCAAAGCGAATACATCACATTATGCTAAGGGAACAATACCCAATCGAAAACAATCGAAAAATAGCAAATATCTCGAAACTAGCAAAACTCGAGCCCCAGGCCCGCTTCTAAAAAAATTACAAAACTCATATTACCGAATTCATCGTCTCACCACGAGTCCGTACATACAAAGAACTCTCTAATCCGAGCTCAAATGGCCTATCAAATCCCAATTTGAAATATCAAAACTCAAGCCCAAGTTCATCAAATATTTGGCTTAATTTCCATGACTATCTAGACCAATTTCACAATATAATCGAGTTTTAAGTTCAAAGATCTTACCTCCAATCAATCCTCTTCGAAACCCTCTTCATTTTCTCCTAAAAAGCTCTCAAAATCCTCAACAATGGTGGAAAAATAACTTAAACTCGCGGATGAAATGTTTAAAACCCTTCTGTCCGCTACAGTACTTTCCTTCTATGTGATCGCGGCCCAAGCCTTGCGATCGCAATGAACAAAATTGCACAACCTCAAAATACACTATGCGAACGCGGTTAGAACGATGTGAACGCGATGATATTTCTCCCTAAGCTACGCGAACGTGGACCACTAGACGCAAACGCGAAGAGCAACTGGTCTTGACCCTCAATTTCCTCCTATGCGAACGCGAACTTACCACGCGAACGCGAGGCTTCCGCTTCCAGTACTATGCGAACGCAGCCCTATGGATGCAAACGCGAAGGACAAAAATCCAGCCTCACCAATTTCCACTATGCGATAGCAACATCACCTATGCGATCGCATTGAACAATTTCTCTGCAACGTAAGGCCTGAAAATCCGCAACTTTGGAACTTAGGAAATGGTCCGATTGACAATCCGAAATCACCTCGAAGCCCCCGGGACCTCAACCAAAAGCACAGACATGATCTAATACCTTATTCAAACTTGCTCGAACATTCAAAACACTATTGTTAACATCAAAATCCTCAATTATCATCAAATCAAAGCCTAAGTTTCTTAAAAACTTTTGAATTGCACATTCGATCAAGAACCCGACCTAAACACCTCCGAATGACCTGAAACTTTGCATGCATATCCAAAATCACCTAACAGAGCTACCACAACTCTCGGAATTCCATTCCGACCCTCAGATCAAAATCTCACCTATCCACCGAATTTCGCCAAAATACTAACTTCGCTAATTCATGCCTAAATCTACACCGGACCTCCAAATTAAATTTCGATCGCACTCCTAAGTCACAAATCATCCCCCGAAACTAAATGAATCACTAGAAATCACATCCGAGCCCTCTAACTCAATAGTCAATATTCGGTTGACTTTTCCAACTTAAGCTTTCCTTAAAGAGACTAAGCGTCTCATTTCTTGTCAAAATCAATCCAAATCAATTCTAACACACGACATACCGATAATGAAATATGAAGAAGCAATAAACGGGAAAAACAGAGCAATAACACATGAGACGACGGGTCGGGTCGTCACATATATATGCTTTAGATAAAGTCTGAGGTTCATGCATTTTTACTGGATTCACCAACTCTTCCTTAAGACCTCCTAAAAACAGGATATAGCTTGTCCAACAGGTAAATCACACTGAGCCAACAATCTAGCAAAAGCAAATTGAAATTCCCTCACAGATCCAATCTGCCTTAATTGTTTTAGCTCTAACATTGGATCAGAAAATTCCTCACTGAAAGTTTCAATTAAAGCACCTAGGTATTCCTTCCAATCAGGTAAATCAAGTGAATCACGACATTTTATGTAGGATTGGTGCCATTCTTGGGCTTCATCATCCAAATTCATTGCCACTAAACTCACTCTTTGATTAAGAGGAGTCTTATCAACAACATAATATTGCTCAATTCTATATAACCAGGTTTTCAGATTTTCACCATGAAAACGTGGAAATAACAGATTATGATTCCGATTAGAATTAGCACAATAAGGATTGGGATATAGAATGCCCTGACCTTCTTGAATTCCCTTATCCCCGCTGTTCAAAGTAGATGCATTATCCTTCTATTGTTGATTCAAATGCCAACCCTCAAATGAACTTTTGAGAGCACTCGCCATCTGAAGCAGCTCAGTGTGTCTCCTATCCAACTCCTCACGCAACTCATGTTGTTTCTGAGCCATTTCTTCTCTGAGATCTAATTGTTGAGCAGCTAGATCTTCATATTACTCCTGCAAATCTGGTGTTTGTGATCCAGTCACGACATTAACAGCTCTTCGAGGCCCCATTGTCTACGAGCTGTGATACCAATTGATACCAAATTACTTGATATCGAACTAAGAAAATAGAATAGAAACTGAGAAAAGAGAATAAGGAAGAGTCAGAAGAGAAAAGAAGAGGAGAGTAACAGAGAGGGAGAGTTTAGATCTTTTCTTTGATATTCAATAATAGCTTCCCTCCATACAATTCAGCTATTTATATCTAACTAAATAAAGAATTCAAATGACAAGTAATGGAAAGTGCTGAAATTACACTAACTACTTTTAACTACTTTTCCTGCCATTTTCTTAATTTGAATTTCCTAACTAACTCGTCCTAGCTGGCGGCTGAGTTGGAGTTTGTTGCTGCATTATGTGTATCACTAGGCCGGGGCGGACCTACATGGTTGGTTGAGGGGCCACGAGACCCTATTAGCCGTGGCAAAAATTTTGTATGTGTATATATATATATATATATATATATATATATATATATATATACACACACACACACA
>MU762686.1:17635-53267 GCA_026770625.1 Nicotiana glauca
GAGCAGCATTTGAGAGTAGTGCTTCAGACCTTGCGAGAGCAGCAGCTTTATGCTAAGTTCTCCAAGTGTGAGTTTTGGCTTGAGTCAGTGGCATTCTTGGGGCATGTAGTGTCAGGGGAAGGTATTAAAGTGGATCCCAAGAAGATTGAGGCAGTTCAGAGTTGGCCACATCCTACTTTAGTGACCGAGATCAGGAGTTTCCTGGGGTTGGCAGGTTACTACCAGCGATTTGTGCAGGGCTTTTCATCTATTGTATCACCTCTGACCAGATTGACCCAAAAGGGTGCCCCATTCTGTTGGTCCGATGATTGTGAGGAGAGCTTCCATAAGCTCAAGACGGCTTTGACTACGGCACCAGTTCTTGTATTGCCTTCCAGTTCAGGGATGTATACGGTATATTGTGACGCTTCTCGCGTTGGCTTGGGATGTGTATTGATGCAGGAGGGGCGAGTTATTGTATATGCTTCACGCCAGCTAAAGGTCCATGAGAAGAATTACCCGGTGCATGACCTAGAGTTGGCGGCGATTGTTCATGCTCTCAAGATATGGAGGCATTATTTGTATGGGGTGTCATGTGAGGTTTACACCGACCATCGCAGCTTGCAGCATTTGTTCAAGCAGAGGGATCTCAACTTGAGGAAGCGCAGGTGGCTTGAGTTACTAATTGATTATGACATTACCATTCTTTATCATCCAGGTAAGGTGAATGTGGTCGCGGATGCCTTGAGCAGAAAGGCGGAGAGTATGGGTAGCTTGACATTCATTCCTGCTGAGATAAGACCATTATCTTTGGACATCCAGTCTTTAGCTAACAAACTTGTGAGATTGGACATTTCGGAGCCCAGCCGAGTTCTAGCATGTGTGGTTGCTCAATATTCATTGTTGGGACAGATTAAGGCCCGGCAGTTCGATTATCCACATTTGGCAGTTCTCAAAGAGACGGTACTTCAGGGAGGTGCCAAGGATATTTCTATTGGCGAGGATGGTGTGTTACGGCTTCAGGGCCGTGTATGTGTTCCTAATGTTGATGGCTTGAGAAAGAGGATTCTAGAGGAGGCTCACAGTTCGAGGTACTCCATTCATTTGGGTGCCACAAAGATGTATCGTGACTTGAAGCAGCATTATTGGTGGCGGAGGATGAAGAAGGACATCGTGGAGTATTTATCTAGATGTTTGAATTGCCAGCAGGTCAAATATGAGCACCAGAGGCCAGGTGGCCTACTTCAACAGATGCCCATTCCAGAATGGAAGTGGGAGCGCATCACCATGGATTTCGTGGTTGGGTTGTCGCGGACTTTGCAGAAGGTCAATTCAGTGTGGATCATTATGGATAGGTTGACCAAGTCGGCCCACTTCATTCTAGTGGCGACTACTTATACAACGGAGAGATATGCTCAGATCTACATTCGGGAGATAGTTAGGTTGCACGGTATGTCGGTTTCCATCATATCAGACAGAGGCCCTCAGTTCACTTCCCATTTCTGGAGAGTTGTTCAAAGTGAGTTGGGGACCCGCGTAGAGCTTAGCACGACATTCCATCCTCAGACCGACGGGCAGTCGGAGCGGACAGTTAATATTTTAGAGTATATGCTTAGAGCATGTGTGATTGACTTTGGAGGGCAGTGGGATCAGTTCTTGCCCTTAGCGGAGTTTGCATACAATAACAACTATCAGTCCAGCATAGAGATGGCCCCGTATGAGGCATTATATGGTCGGCATTGCCGTTCTCCTATCGGGTGGTTTGAGCCTGGTGAGGCTAAGTTACTTGGTACAGATTTGATACAGATAAAGTTGATTCAGGAGAGGCTCCGCACAGCTCAGTTCAGACAGAAGAGTTACGCGAATCAGAAGGTGCGTGATGTATCATTCATGACTGGCGAGAGGGTTCTCTTGAAAGTCTCGCCAATGAAGGGCATTATGAGGTTCGGGATGAAGGGCAAGCTAAGCCCAAGGTTTATTGGTCCCTTTGAGGTGTTGAGGCGAGTTGGAGAGGTTGCCTATGAGCTTGCCTTACCTCCCAGTTTATCGGGAGTTCATCCAGTCTTTCATGTATCGATGCTTCGAAAGTATCATGCCGACTTATCACATGTGTTGGACTTCAGTACCATTCAGTTAGATGAGATCTTGGGCTACGAGGAGGAGCCAGTTGCCATTATTGACAGACATGATCGCCAGTTGAGGTCCAAGAGGATTTCTGTGGTGAGGGTCCAGTGGAGGGGCCAACCGGTTGAGGAGGCGACCTGGGAGTCCGAGGAGGACATGCGGAGCAGATATCCCCACTTATTCAGCGGTCCAGGTACTTTTCTATGTCCGTTCGAGGACGAACGTTTGTTTAAGAGGTGGAGAATGTAACGACTCGACTAGTCGTTTTGCGTACTAGAACCACATTCCCTTAAATAAAACTTCCCGCACCTATTTTAGCTAATTTATGACTTACGGGGACGGGTGGTTCGGAAGTTGGAAGAGTTTTGAGTAAGAATATGTCCAGTTGCTTCTTTAAGTTTTCTTCAAAAAGGCCAAGTTTTACTTCGGTCAACTTTCTTGGGAAACAGACTTGGATTCGTGATTTGACGATCCCGGAGGATCCGTGGGAAAATATGGGACCTGAGCATATGTTCGGAATCGAATTTCGAGATCCCTAGCCCGAGTAATAAATTTTTCTGTGAAATTGTTAAATTGAAGTTATAAAGACTTAAATGAACTAAGTAATCATTGGTTTCCTAGGTATCGGGCTCGGATTTTGATTCTGAAGCTAGGTACAGGTTCGAAATATTAGTTAAGACTTACCCGTAAAATTTGGTATCGATCCGAGTAGTTTAAGGGCATTTTCATCCGTTAGGAGAGAATTTAGAACTTGAAGTTCAATAGTTGGATTCATTTAGTTTTGGGACTTGATCCCTAGATTTAACGTGAATTTGAGTGATTCGAGGGTTCGAGTAGGTCCGCCTTGTGATTTCAGACTTGTCGGTGTGTTCGGGCGGGGCACGGGAGCCCCGAGCGTCAAACGAGCAAGGTTCGAGTGAAGTTAGAACTTGGAAAAAGGACTGAAGTTTATTGTTTCTGTCATAACCGCATCTGCGGTTCATGGGCCGCAGAAGCAGGACCGCAGATGCGGTCAGGACACCGCAGAAGCGGTCAAGGCAGCCCAGGGGGAAAATCGCAGAAGCAGTACTTCAACCGCAGAAGAGGTCTAGCCATCTTGGGCCAGAACCGCAGAAACGGCCCATTTTCGCAGAAGCGGAAAGCCCACCGCAGAAGCGGAAACAGCTGGGGCAGAGGGGTTCATTTAATTCGAACCCAAAGCCATTTTTATCATTTTCTCACTCCACACTTAGGCGATTGGGTGCTTCCAAGAGAGGGTTTACACATAGCTTGGTAAGGTAAGTAATTTTCCTTCATCCTTAGCTTAAATACATGTGTATTAGGTAGATTAAACACTAAAAAATGAGCAAAAATCAAGGGTTAGAGCTAGACCTAGTGTTTTAATAAAACTAAGTTTTAATCATGTAATTTGCCATGTAATGAACTAGAAATCATATATTTGTGATCCTTAGGTGATAGAGAACGACTTCCTTCGAAAAATCTTGGAATCCGGGCGCGTGGGCTCGGGGTCAGAATTTAGGAAACTTGTGGGAAAGGTTGGGAAATTACTTAAATAGTTAAAATTCAACCTTGTAAGCCTTTATTGACTAGTTCTTACTTTATTTTAATTAGTTTGTGCTCGTTTAGCTACGAATTGAGGGTTCGGGCTTGTTCTTGATATTGGAAGTGCGCTTCGGAGCAAGGTGAGTCTCATTTCTAACCTTGTAAGAGGGAATTGTCCCCATAGGATTATAAATGCGTAATTGTTGCTAAATGCCGGGGCTACGTACGTACTAGGCGACGAGAGTCCGTGCGTAGCTACTATAATGTTAATTGTTTGGGTAGAAGGACTCACATCAAGCCTAATTGGGGAATATCTATTATTTTTATTGTCAATACGATCATTTATGATTTGCTAGAGACTTGAGGAAATGAAAAGTTAACTTATGAGCTTGTTGAGCCTTGGTAGGAGTTTCCTGGTACATAAATGAGCCTTTGTATGCATTCTTGATATTTTTCTTGATATTTATGGATCGGGCCAATCGCCTCGGTGAGAATAGATGCATCTATGGTTCGGGTCGTTCGACCCTCGGTAGTGCACAATTTATTTTCTGTTGGAGCGGGTCGTCAACCTCGTCATGATTGCGCATGATATATAAGCTTAAGTTTAGACATGACATGACTACTTGTTAAGTATGAAAAGGGGAAAATGGTAATTGAATTATGGTCAAAAACATGAATATGACTTTTCTTTTAAACTTGTGTTATTGGAGATCCTTCATGCTGTATATCTCACATAATTATTATATTGTCTTGACCTTAGTAAGTATCAAGTCGACCTCTCGTCTCTATTTATTCGAGATTAGACGGGATACTTACTGGGTACATGTTGTTTATGTACTCATGCTACGCTTCTGTACTTAAATGTACAGGATTTGAGGCAGGTGGATCTGGACATCATTCTGGTGTGCATCAGTGAGCATGTTTGGGACTTCTACGGTGAGCTTCTTCTCTTTCATGTTGATCCGCAGCCGAAGAAGTCCTTCCTTGTACTTTGTTTCTGTCTATCCTGATTTGGACAGTAGGATAGTATATTATTCTTTTGTGTATATTCTACTAGTCTCCCGTAGCTTGTGACACCAGGTTCTGGCACACACAATAGTAGACATTTATTTTTGGGTTGTATTGTTATTTTTGATACATTATGATCTTTACTGGTCTTACCTTTAATTCGAAAATCTATTATAATTGTCTTTGGTTAAAGTAAAATGAGAACTTAATCACATTTCCGCATCGGCTGGCCTGACAATGGTGTCGGGCGCCATCATGACTTATTATGGAAAAAAATGGGTCGTGACACAAACTACAATTCCCTGAACCTTTCCGAGGAGAGGGAGCGCCAGTTTTCATATTCAATAAAGTCTTCTGAATGGTATCTCTATTGAATCTACTGTCTCGTTTCTTTAATTCTTGATTCGGTGTTAATTATGGTTGCCTATGATTTACCCCTTCTTGTATATTGATTGATTTGCTTAAATATTGTTCGATAACATTTTAAGTCAAACACCAACAATAATAGTATATCTCCTTAACTATGTTTTACATATTACTGGCTGAATCTCTTCTTCTGGAATCTGTACCAATAACAATCAATAACGCATATATAAATTTGTGAAGCCATAAAAGCAAGTCATTGCCTGAGCACGACTATGAAAGATGGTAAATGCAGCAAAAGAGAGAATATAGCCATGCACCTTCGCTAGCTGGACAAGATATTATTGACAATCAACATGCGTTTTCCATGTAAGTCACTTCCCTGTAGCAACAGAAGCAAGAATTGAAGACCAAGAAAACTATGGCATAAAATATCATAACTAGAACCCAAAAAGAAGGGAGTCCCATTTTTGCTTAGCTTTTGCATTTTTTGGCTGAGTCCTAGTTTGTTTGCATTGGAGAATATGATGCATTTCCTGTGGGAGTCCCAATTTGCTTAATTTTGCTTGCATTGGAGAACATGATGCATTTTCTGGGGAGTCCCAGTTTGCTTAATTTTTCTTGCGCTGGGTAATATGATGCATTTCCTGTTCATGTATCTGGGAGAATGCTCCCGCTTCTATTCCATTTGGAGAAATAGTTAGTTAAAATAAAATAAAAGTATTTGTTACCTCGGTTTGATCATATTCCTTTCTCTGGTTATGCTTTTAGTGGCCACTACCAATTTGGCGGGACTGTCCGCTTTAATAAAGTTTTATGTCTACTGTTAAAGTTTTGAGGAGTGAGCTCAGGTGAAAGTTTTTATCTTTTCCGACGACCTATATGTTCTCCGATACTAGAAATATCTTTTCTTCTCTTCACAACAACTCTATTTTCGATACACATTTCCAGAAGAAAAAGGCAACGAACAGAATTGAACTACCATATATGAAGTTAAATAAAGTTAACCACATATTATTGATCTTGCAATTGTCATACGTACAACTAAAGTCATACGTACAATTTCGTTAATAAGCAGAACATTGAGAAGATGTACAGTCATTGATTTTCCTCATATTGGGGGTAATTCAGCAACTGCAGAAGCTCTATTACTTCATGTTTGTTTTTACTTGCCTTAATTTATTGTGACCAGAACGAAACTAGTATGAATGAAGATTCACCATGTAACTAGTATGAATCAAGATATGTGGTAAATCATACTTATGAACAGAACATGGAACTAGAATTGAATTCTAGATCTAGAGGAAATTAAAGTTTTAACTAGAAAATTCCCACAGAAAGCGCCAAATTGTTTGACTCAAAAAATATTAAAATATTTTTGAACAAATCAATCAAAGATGAAGGGGTAAATCCTAGTTAAGGATAATTAACTCTAGACCCGAGATAAATAGCATGAATAGAAAAACATATGCGAGTATAAATGTTAGCGGTGATTATGGCCAGATTTAATATCATAAAGAAAGATGCATTAAAAAGCATTAAGTGACAATAATGTAAATAAAGGAAAGGATTCACCCGATCTTGAGCGAGGCCGATCCTCTTTCATTTGATAAAGACAAAGATGAATGATAGACAAATACACGAATCTTAGGATCCTTTTTGGATCTCATGAATTTCCAGGATCACGGATCCTCTTTTTCTCTTTTAAGAGATGTGTTTACATATTTTCTAGAGAGAGAGAGAGAGCTCCCTTTTTGGGAAGTCCTTCCTTCCTATTTATCTATAGGGGGAGAGATATCAATAGGAAATCCTACAAAAAGCTACAATTAGAGGGAATATTTAGTAGAATATTCCTTTTGAGGATTTCAAAGCAGACTAGTTGTTTCATCACGACCTCGGCCTGTCCGACCTTGGCATGTCCGACCTTGGCCTGTCTGATCTCAACCTTGTTGATGACGGTCCGACCTTGGCCTATCCGACCACGACCTTATGTCTATTCGTGCCGAATTTATCAGATCTAATTTTGACCCACGCAGTTGGGAAATCATGTGAATGTTATCTTTTTGTGTTTACACTCAATGAGACTGATATGGCTATATCCTTCTTTATCCAACACCAGTAAACCATATCGTACGTGACTTGGTTGTCGCCTGACCTTATGTACTGCTTTATTGCAGTTGTCTCTTTTGGTCAGCTGGAGACTCGCCGTGACCTATGAACAGAAAAAACACAAATAAACCAACCTGTGCAAAGCATCAATCTGATTGGTCAATAATTGTTAAGTGACCCACGGACCACGGTTGAGTGGATGAATTGTTGTCTCTTTGTAATCTCATTAGGTAATTTTTAGAATTGAGTCGGACTAAAAGTCCAGATTTTTTCATATGGTATTGGTCAGAACAATTCCAATTCTTAATTACCCAACTGTTTAGTAACAACTTCCAGATGTCCAAACTTGGCCACGCCGGAGAAGGGAGTTTTGATGTATGGGTAAATTTCATATATGGTCAATATAATTATGATTTTTTTTACCAAAGTTATATAACTTTATTTTCTTACACAAAAATTATATAATTATGACTTTTTTTCACCAAAGTCATATAACTATATTTTCTCATACAAAAATCCTAAAACTTTTACTAACTCACACAAAAAATACAGTGATCGAAAAATATAAATTTTCAGTAATATTTTCTTATTTTCAGTCTAATAAATAATAATCAAATTAAAATAGGGATGTCCTAAACCGACCTGGACTACCGACCCAATACTCTTATATATAAATTAAAATCTATATCATATTAAAAGTACGAAGGCCTTAGCGATTCGCTCTTCTGTTTTACCCTTTTAAAAATAGAGTTCATATTAAACAAAATAGTCATTTGATTACTTCCCTAATATTTAAAAACGGTCATTTAATTAATCCCCTACTATATAGAAATTGTTATTTAATAACTCTTTTAATACTTACTAATTTCTATGTTCGTGTGTTGCCCCAGAAATATGTATTAAAAATAATAAATTTTAATTGTTTACACTGTTGAATATGTACAGAGCACGAAGGTAATAATCAATTCCTTAAAATAAAAATTATCTAATATATAATTCGAACCAAGTCATTCACAACAATTTTTTACATAATATTGGATGACAAAATGATATTAATTAAATATTTTAGAATCACAACGTTATGTGATTAAATCTGTAAACTCACTTAAAAATATAATAGTATTTACTATTGTTTGTGTAGCAATACTTTTCCTTAATTAAGCCTTCAGCTATACTAAAGTCTTATATATTAAGCATTGAACTTTATGTCATGCCTTCCATAACCCTTCTTTTTTCTTTTTGAGTTGGACTTTATTCCCTTTCAATTATTACATATTTTTATGTTTGAAAATACTAGATTTCTTAGCGCTACATTCAAAACACATTTGTTTTATTATACAGAATAAAACATACTGTACAAAAGTTATTGCTATAAAATATCATGTGTCAAATATTACAAAACTCGTACCAAAAATAATAAACTTTCTATTGTGATAAATATTTTAAATCCACGTATTACTGAATATGTATTTTAAAGTTCAATAATCTATATATTCTTTAAAAAAGAATATATATTATCGAAACCTACTCATTAATAAAGTTTTAACAGAATCTAAAGACAAAATAGAACCGAGCATTTTGAGAATTATGTTAAAAGATTTAAAATCACTTCAAGAATGCAATAAACACTTATGGAATAGGTATATTCAGAATTTATGGTCACGCTAATTACTTAATATTTAATGATATAGGTATATGGGAGTCATATTTGTTTAGATTAAGATATAATAAATAACAACTATATTACGAATCTTATATTTGAAAATTATAGATTCCGAACCACATAAATATTCTAATTCCATGCGGTGCACTTTATTTCAACCTCATGAGTCAAACCCAAACTCTATTTTTTCTAATAAATTCATCAAAATATGACAACAGTAGTGGCGCCAAAATGTAACAATCTTTCGGAATTCTTTTCTTTCGTATTAATCGTCACAAGTTTGTAAAAGAAAAAAGACATATTTCACATACATAATGTTTTTTTTTTATAAAAAAGAAAACACTTGTTTGAATTATAAAGTAAAAGATAAGCTATACAAAAACTTAATATTATTGGAGCAAAGCTACATTAAGGAAAAATAAAAAAATACAGCAGGCAAAAAGAAGTGCAAACTTACTAAAGTACACCTTGAAGTGTTGCCTTAAAAATTAGTACTATTTTGAAACTATCTCGAGAAGATGAAGAAGGCACACGAGGCAATATGTATAAATCAAAATCTGCAATGCACCCTAATTGAATTAAAAAAATTTTTGAGTCTGCTAATTGCATCTGCCGCTCTTGAAGTTACCAAAACTGCTACTCATCTCTGTGTGCTCTAATCTTAACAATTTCATATAATCTTTTAACACAAAACAGGAAAATAAGAAAACTGGCATTTAACTACAAAAATATTTAGAACTCAGAAATACCACAAAATAAAGTCCATGTCTCCAAAATGGCAAAATCTAGTCGTGACCGACGCAAACACACCTTCAATAAGAATATACCAGAAAGAAAAAGAAAAAAATTAAAATGTTTTTTTGGATTACTTTATTCCAGAAAGATTTAAAGGATGAATAATAAAAAAGTTAAAGGCATGTGTTTGGCCCAAAAGTTATCAATATACTTTGTAAGTTTAAAAACAATAAAAAATAAATTAGGGTAAATCGTAATCAAATATAATAAAACCTAGAGATGAAAAAAATGAAATTGTTATCGTAGATCTGATAGTAGAAAATGATAATATGAACTCGAGAATAAGTATTCGTTAGATGCAGAGATAGAGAGGGAGAGTAGGAGAAAATCAGAGCCCTTTTTACAATGTGAAGGTCTCCTTTATATAGTAGGAGACCTTCCTCGAAATAATCATAAAGGTACAAAAGTAGGCAACGTCTTCCTAGTGAGGATGCTGAGTTTTAAATGATGTCGCCTTTGTCCCCACACCCAAGTCGTATCCTTGCTTTAGTTGACGTATGCTCAATGGGCGTACCCATCGGCGTAGAGACGTTGAGGGGCAAATTTTACCCTATACAGTTAGTCCCTCCGCTCGTTGGAGACGCATTCGGTAGGCGTCTTCAATGGGTGAAAATGCAAACCTCGTCTTGGGAGAATTTGACCTCGCCCTGGGGCGGCAACGTGAATGAGATGAAATGTATGACATTGTCGAGCTGCTGACATGGCTCCCTTTTCGGAATGACATCATCGCCCGCATGCGTCATTATTACACTTAATCCCGAGGCGGTTCAGAGGATGATATGATATTTTGGTTTTCCGCGCCCGTTTTGAGTCATGCCTTTTCGATTTCTGCGCAACCTAACCCTATAAATAGGGGGAAGATTCAATCGTTTCATCTTTCGAACCTTTGGAGAACATTTTCTGGCTTCCTTCTTTGCCTTTCTTTCTTGTAACCATTATTTTGTGTGAGACTCCTCCACTTCTTTGAAGTCACACTTCTCATCGTTAGTGCTTTGTTTCTTAAACAGGACAACATGGCAAAACGTCGTCAAAGCAGTAAAAAGACCAAAGATACTGCCCCATCTAGGGTTCCACCCTCCTCCGGTGGCGAGGAGGAAGAAGCAGAAAAAACCCTTGTTCCCTTACTGTAGACAACGTCCTCCCAAAGAAAATGCATATTCGAAAGGATTTTCAAATGAAAAGCCCAGCCCTTCCCTGGGAGCATAGTGATTTATTGCAATCTCATCTAGACAATCTTCGAGCGGCACACAACATTCCGGACCATGTGGAAATGGCTCCGGCTGGGATGGACTATGCCAATATGCACAGGCCTGGGTACTGCACATTTTATGAGTGCCCATTTTTGGTTGGTTATAGTCTCCCGATTTTCCCTCTAGCGGAGGAGCTTTGCCGCTTTTTCAATGTGTGTCCGGCTCAACTTACTCCTTACACCTTGAAGGTGTGCAGGATTCTGACCACGTACGCAACTAAGGCTGAGTGCGGCGTCTCAGTTCATCATCTTTTACAGTTATTCAGCCCTGGTTACCTGAGGGGTACCATGCTGCAATTGAAGAGCCGTGGCACGAAGGGCTTAGTAGTTAAGTCTGACAACAAGACCAACCGCTGCTTCTGGCATAGGTACTTCTACATCAGAACGGAGCACCTGGTGTCTAACCCTGAAGGGTTCCCGGAAAGATGGAACCTAGAACGTAAGTACCTTTATTCGTAGAATTCATGACTGTTTGTGACCTTGACCATTCGGTCACTGTGATTTCTTTCTTTTTTTTTTTTTTCTGTAGCGAGGGCTTCTCCACCCCAGTTTATTGACAATATTAAATCGTGGGTGGAAAGATTGATACCTTATGCGGAGGAATGCCGTACCTGGGCCGTATTTCGTCAACAGTACGGCCCGTCAGGTAATTCTTCGGCTTTGGTTTGGAAGCTCCCTTAGGTTTTATTACCTGACTTACTCGTGTTGGCAGGTCGGAGCACCCCCAAGAAGAAGAAGGTTGTTGTTACCTCGCCTAGAGCGGAGGCCGACTCTGATGGTGAAGACATACCATGTGGCTCATTCAGTGATGGTGCTCCCGAGGTTCCTCAGCAGGAGGTTGCGCCTGTGGCGGCGTCCGCAAGTGAAGTGACTCCTTCAGTGCTGTCCCCGCGGCCTGTGGAGAAGACTTCTGAAGGTGAGGATACGCCAGAGAGAAAGAGACGACGGTTGATAACGGGCAAGGGGATAGCAACTGAAGATGAGAGGGTAAGTGAGCCTCGTCAAGTGCCGAGGCCTATTTTTATGGTCGATGCTATCTGTTCTGGGAGGTCGGCTCCCCAAAGGAGAGCTGTCGCCGACGCCAGCCCAGCCCGTGTTCCGGAAAGTGGTTCGTCGGCTGCTGTTGGAGAAGTGGGCGATGGTGCTGAGAGGGCGGGCCCTGAAGCTGCCCATGGAGATGCAGATGGGTTAACGAGGGGTCTAGCCCATGTGGAGATGATGACGGATAGGTCCAACCACCGAATTATGATCCCAGGAGTGCATAACCTGTTATAACACAACGAGCAGGCCGTAACAGATATGACCCTATTATGTGCGGAATGTTGAGCGTGAAATGCTGAAGGGTGTTAGTGACGGGGATGTATCCCGGAGGGTCGCTGGCGCGGCCTTGCAGGTAGCTTTCAGTTTTCTTTGTGTGCCGTAAGGCTAACTTTGATGCATACTGACTTGCCTTTCCTCTTTTTCTCCTCCTTTTTAGACTCTCATTTTGGAGGTGGAGAGGAGGCGGCGGGCGCAAAAGAAGGCAACCACTTTCAACAAGATGGCAAAGAAGTACCAACGGTGCCATGCCAAGCATCGGGCGTTGGTGGACCTACTTAAGCAGGACCCAAAATTTTGGGTGTTCCGTGAGGGCCTTGAACAGTCAGAGGCCCAACTGAAACGGAGGGTGGTCGAGCTGGAGCAGGTTGATGAGCAGCTGATGACTGCTCTGGCTCGGAACATTGAGCTGGAGACTCTTCTTCAGTCGAAGGAAGAGGAATTGGAGGTTAGCCATGGGGTAGCGGCGGAAGCTGCTGATTTGCGGACCAAGGTCGCTGCCTTGACCGCCGAACTCGATGCCAGGGTGGCTGAGATTAAAGTCCTTAAGCGGACTGCTGCTCCAAGGTCTAATAAGGATGCACATCGTAAGGCGCATGAGATATGGGTATACGCCGAGTCCAGATTAGTCGTACTCGAGGAGTTCTTGGTTGCGGGTTGAGCCACTGAGGCGGAGGTTCAGGAGCAATGACGCGTAGCCCCCGTCGCCCGCGAAACCTGTGGGTATAGTTCTGACTCCCTAGGCCGGGCGGGCTATAACTCCGAAGACGTCAACCGTCTAGGATCCGGCTCCTGGATCTCTGAAACTTATAAATCGGGGGGCGACGATGGACAAGATGGCGGTCAGGCGGGGGACGATGAGCAGAATGGCTATCACGCCGGGGTGACGGGCGAAGCGGCGAAGCCCCTTAGGACTTGTATATATTTTTTGTTTTTGTTGCATTTTGGAATGTAATGGGGATCTTTTGTGAGGTCGGGTGTAGATGCATTTTTTGGATGATAATGAGAGTTGTACTTTTGCTGCCATTCCTTTCCTTTTGTATATTTTATTTTCAGTACCTCGTCTCTGTAGAGCGGGTGCTCGCTTACTTGCAGGATTTTCAGTGTGTTTTTTTTGGACGTTGTCTATGTTATACGCGGATAGGATGCGACTTTGATGCTAAGTAGTGGTGGCTTTAGCTAATAATGACATCACTTCAATTGTTGTTAAAGTGCCTTTCGTCGTAGTCGAACAAGGTTGGCGACTGTTGGCAACGGCCTTAGCCTGTGGGATGTAGCTTCGACCATCGTCGAAGTGCTGTCCTCCGTGGTCGAGCTAGGTCGACATTTTAATGTTGGTGGCCTTAGCCGAAATGAACCCGATGGCCTTAGCCATATGTAGTTATGACCGCCTTCGAATTACTAACTTGTCGTGGTTGAGCTAGGTCGACGGTTGATGGTGATGGCCTTGGCCTTGGCCGTATATGTGACTTCGAATGTTGTCGAATTACTTACTTGTCATAGTCGAACTGGGTCGACGGCGATGGACTTGGCCGTATATGTGACTTCGACTGTTCTCGAATTGCTTACTTGTCGTAGTCGAACTGGGTCGACGATTGACGGTGATGGACTTAGCCATAATAATGTCGATGGCCTTAGCCATATACGTAACTTCGACTATTATCGAATTACTTGTTTGTCGTAGTCGAGCTGGGTCGATGATTGACGGTGATGGCCTTAGCCATAATAATGTCGATGGCCTTAGCCATATACGTAACTTTAGCTGTCGTCGAATTACTTGTTTGTCGTAGTCGACCTGGGTCGACGATTGACGGTGATGGCCTTAGCCATAATAATGTCGATGGCCTTAGCCATATACGTAACTTCGACTGTCGTCGAATTACTTGTTTGTCGTAGTCGAGCTGGGTCGACGATTGATGGTGATGGCCTTAGCCATAATAATGTCGATGGCCTTAGCCATATACGTAACTTCGATTGTCGTCGGATTACTTGCTTGTCGTAGTCGAACTGGGTCGACGATTAACGGTGATGGCCTTAGCCATAATAATGTCGATGGCCTTAGCCATATACGTAACTTTGACTGTCGTCAGATTACTTGCTTGTCGTAATTGAACTGGGTCGACGGTTAACGGCGATGGCCTTAGCCATTTATACATTGGAGATGGCCTTAGCCGTTTGCACATTGGAGATGGCCTTAGTCGTTTGCACATTGGAGATGGCCTTAGCCATTTGCACATTGGAGATGGACTTAGCCATTTTCACACTGTAGGAGGCCTTAGCCGTTTATATATTGGAGATAGCTTTAGCCGTTTACACGTTGGAGATCATGCTAGTGCAGTCCCTTTGTCATGTCAGTCAGGAGAGCGCATGGAGTGGCTGGTATGATAAACTTGTTTCGCAAATATCTCCAGGTGTCCCCTCTGCCGCCTCGTTAAAAACCTCCCCGAGAAAACCCATATAGGACAAAACTCAGGTAAGGGAAAAAGAGCGCGACTCGGGATACGCCTTTCAGAAATGGAAATACTTGAGGTGGGCGATGTTCCAATTGTTTTGGAGCGTTTTTCCTTCCATTGTTTCTAATTGGAATGCTCATTTACTTGCTACTGAATTTGTAGGGTCCGTCCCAATTGGTGCCCAGTTTTCCTTCGCTTGGGTCTTTTGATTCCAATATTTTGGCTTTGAGGACGTAGTCTCCCACTTTGAGTGGTCTTATTTTGGCTCTCTTGTTGTAGTATCTTTCGACTTGCTATTTCTGAGCCACCATTCTTATGTGGGCCATTTCTCTTCTTTCCTCGGCCTCATCGAGGTCTTGAAGTCTGTTTATGTCGTTCTCTGCTCCGTTGGTATGTGAATACCTCAAGCTTGGTTCGCTGACTTCGACTGGTATGATCACGTCGGTTCCGTAGACTAGTGAGTACGGTGTTTCTCCTGTGCAGGATTTGGGTGTGGTCCGATATGCCCACAACTCTTCTGGTAGTAGCTCGGGCCATAGCCCTTTGACTTCCTCGAGTTTCTTTTTTAGTATGTTCAGTATTGTTTTGTTGGAAGACTATGCTTGGCCGTTGGCGGCGGGGTGATATGGCGTGGAAAGTATTTGCTGAATATGCCATTTGTCGAAGAACTCTGTCGTCTTCTGGCCGATGAACTGTCGTCCGTTATCGCAACTGATTTCCTTGGGGATTCCGAATAGGCAGATGATATTCTTCCATATGAAGGCGATGATATCCTGTTCGCATATTTGGGCGTACGCACCTGCTTTCACCCACTTGGAGAAGTAGTCGGTTAAAACTAATAAAAAGCGTACCTTTCCTCGTCCCGCTGGTAGGGGACTAACTATGTCCATTCCCCATTTGATGAAAGGCCATGGGGAAGTGACTGAGTGGAGGGGCTCTCCTGGTTGGTGTATCATGGGGGCATACTTTTGGCATTGTTCGCATCGGCGAACGTATTTCGTTGCCTCTTTCTTCATAGTGGGCCAATAATAGTCGGCCCGTATTATGCAGCGTACGAGGGAGCGGTTACCTATGTGGGCACCGCAGTGACCCTTATGTACCTCTTCGAGTACTGGCCTCGTTTGGTGCGACCCTAGGCACTTGGCCAGGGGTCCGCCAAACGTCCTTTTGTAGAGCTCGTGGTTTATCAGGCAATACCTGACGGCCTGTACACAGAGCTTCTTTGCTGCTTTTTTGTTGAGTGGGAGTGTCCCATCCTACAGATAGGATACAAATTGGTTGCGCCAATCCCAATTCAAATTTAAAGAGAGTACCTCAGTGTGATCAATGGCTGAATGGAGGAGGGTGACCACGCTTTCTTTGTTGAAGTTTTTAGTGGCTGCGGCCAATTTTGCCAAACCGTCTGCTTCAACGTTTCGTGTCCTCGGAATTTGTACGAAGCAGCACTCGTTGAACTCGATCATTGATCTGTGGATCTCTGACTGGTATTTTTTCAATCTCTGCTCCTTGATTTGGTAAGTCCTAGTGACCTGGTTCACTACGAATTGGGAGTCGCAGTGGAGAACGAGTCGTCGAGCCCTATATTTGATGGCTAGTTTTATACCTGCAATAATAGCCTCGTACTCGGCCTCGTTGTTAGTTATTTTGGGCCATCGTACAGACTGGCGAATTATTTCGCCCATGGGGACCTTGAGAACGAGTCCCAGTCCTGATCCTGAGGCATTAGCGGCGCCGTCAGTGTAAAGAGTCCATAGGTCGGTATTGGAGGGGGCACGATGTGCCTCTAGTTCCGCTTCAGGCAGTATTTCTGCGCTGAAATCGGCTATAATGTCGGTTAGTACTTGCGACTTGATGGCAGTTCTTGGGTGGTATGAGATATCGTGCTCGCTGAGCTCTATAGCCCATCTGGCGAGTCTGCCTGATAACTCAGGCTTATGTAGGACGTTTCTCAAGGGGAAGGTCGTTACTACTTTTATGGGGTGGCACTGAAAATAGGGTCGGAGCTTCCGTGAAGCTACGACCAATGCCAGAGCTAACTTTTCAAGGTGTGGATACCGTGTTTCGGCGTCCACTAAGGTTTTGCTAATAGAGTAAATAGGAGATTGCGTACCTTCATTTTCGCGAACCAAGACTGCGCTGACAGCGACCTCGAATACGGCTAGATACACCAGCAGGGGTTCGCCTGGACTCGCTTTGGCCAGCAGTGGTAGCGAAGATAGGTATGCTTTCAATTTTCTCAAGGCTTCGACGCATTCCTCATTCCATTATAACCCATTGTCCCTTCTCAACACGTTGAAAAATTTATGGCACCTGTCGGAGGATCGTGAGATGAATCTGGATAGAGCGGCTATTCGCCCCGTCAGCTTTTGTACCTGTTTTTTGCTGTTCAGAATCTCCGGTATTGCATCTATCGCCTTGATCTGATCTGGGTTGACCTCGATGCCTCGTTGTGACACGAGAAATCCTAAGAATTTTCCTGAGGCCACGCCGAAGGCGCATTTCTCGGGGCTCAACTTCATCCTGTACCTTCTCAATATCTCGAAGGCCTCTTTCAGATGGTCGATGTGGTCTTCTTTCCTTGTCTATTTCACCAGCATATCGTCGATGTAGACTTCCATGGTCTTACCGAGCTGTTCTTTGAACATTTTGGTGACCAGTCTTTGGTACGTAGCCCCCGTATTTTTTAGCCCGAAGGGCATTACCTTGTAGCAATACGTCCCTTGGTGGGTGATGAAAGTTGTTTTCTCTTGGTCCTCCTCGGCCATCATGATTTGATTGTAGCTGGAGTAGGCATCTAAGAATCTCAACAGTTCATGTCCCGAGATGGCGTCGATCAATTAGTCGATGTGGGTAGTGGGAATGAATCTTTTGGGCATGCCTTGTTCAGATCAGTGAAATCCACACACATTCTCCACTTCCCGTTTTTCTTCTTGACCATGACGACATTGGCGAGCCACTGGGGGTACTTCGATTCTTTGATGGGACCGTTGGCCAATAACTTGTCTACTTCCTCGCTGACCCCTTTATTGATAGCAGCGTTTAATTTCCTTCTCATCTGTCGCACAAGCGGATGTAATGGATTGACATTGAGCTTGTGGGTGGAGATGTCTCGCAGGATTCCAGGCATATTTGAATGGGAAAAAGCAAATAAATCTACATGGTTAGTTAGGAATTCACGATACTTACTCGGGTTGGCGAGGCCGTGCCTGATGTAGGCTTTCTTTGTAAGGTCGGTGTCATCCAATTGGACCGGGTCGAGATCTTCGACCATTGCTTTACAGGCCTCCACGACGTCAGGGTCTCTGATGGCATCTGTTGTCGGGTTAACCTTAGTCCTCGACACAGCTAATTGCTATGCCTCTGCACTCGCCCTTTTTACCTGTTTGGTGTGGGCGCAATCTTGAGCTATTTTGTAGCATTCCTGTGCGGCTCGCCTCGAATGCTGAATACCCCCCACGGGGTAGGGAATTTGATCACTTGGTAAAAGCTTGAAGGGACCGCTCGCATGGCTTGTATCCATGGGCGTCCTATGATGATGTTGTATGCCGTTTCCTGATTCATCACATGGAAAGTTGTTTCCAGCGTGACTCCTCCTACTAAAAAGGGCAGCGATATTTCTCCAGATGTCCGTTCCACTGCATTGTTAAAACTAATTAGTGTTATGCAATGCGATATTATCTTATCCTCGAGTCCCATTTGTACGAGGACCCTCGGGTGGATAATATAGGTTCCACTTCCGTCGTCAATCATGATTATTTTAGCATCTGTATCGGCGATACGTAAAGTGATAACTAAAGCGTCGTAATGAGGGAAAGACAAACCGTCGGCATCGGACTTATCGAAGGTGATACTATCTTCGAAGTCGTCATACCGTTCATGGGCGATGGTCCGTTTTAGTTTGTGCATGGTGGCGAATTTGATGTGATTGATTGCTGAGTCGTCGCCGACTCCGATGATCATGTTTATCGTGTGTGCTGGGAGGGCGGCTTAGGCAACCCGTGGGGTTGTTCCCGTCCGCGTGCAAAGTTTATTTTCCCTTTGTCACTGAATAATTCCCTCAGGTATCCCTAGTTCAGCATCCTGACCACCTCTTGCCATAGGCCTATGCAGTCTTTGGTTTTGTGTCCCCGCTCCTGATGGAACTCCCATAGGATGTTTAATTTCCTTGTGGCAGGGTCTGATTTCATCTTCTGCGGCCACTGGACTTTGGTGCCCAGCTTCTCCAGTGCGTACACTATTCCTGAAGGAGACACACAAAAGTTATGGGCGGATAATAAGGGAGGTGTACCTCTTTCGTTTCGGAGTGGGGAAACGTATCGCTGTAGAGCGTCCGTATGCCTTGGTGGTGGATGGGAGGATCTGGTGTATGGTGGTTAGTGTGCCATCGTTTGCCTATGCTTCGATAGGCTTGTTATTTGCTTGTACAACCTCAGGTTCACCCATGGCAGCAGTGATGCCTACCGTTGGCGTACACCTGACGTTATTTTGCGGTGACTTCTCAACTAAGCCACTTAGAGTAATTGTTAGCCATTTTTCCAGTAGCTTCTTGACCACCGAGTGTACTTCCTTAACCGCAGATGTGGAAGCTCCTTTTTCATGCAAGATCGTCAGATCTTCGGATGGGGAAGGTGAGATCTCTGCACCTGGTGTGTTGCTAGAGGTTGCATTCAAGATGCCCTCGTCACTGGCCTCATTGAGAGAACCAAGGAGATTGGCTGTAACACCTACTATTGCTTTCGATCTTGTGTCATTTTCGGCCATCTTTTCGTGTGGTGTAGAGAATGGCAGTTGGTTGTTCTCTAGGTAGATACTATGATTTTGATTCTCGAATTTCCCACAGACGGTGCCAAATTGTTTGGCCCAAAAGTTATCAATATACTTTGTAAGCTTAAAAACAATAAAAAATAAATGAGGGTAAATCGTAATCAAATATAATAAAACCTAGAGATGGAAAAAATGAAATTGTTATCGTAGATCTGATAGTAGAAAATGATAATATGAACTCGAGAATAAGTATTCGTTAGATGCAGAGATAGAGAGGGAGAGTAGGAGAAAATCAGAGAGTTGTATTATTCGAGAATAATAATGATGCCCTTTTTACAATGTGAAGGTCTCCTACTATCCTCGAAATAATCATAAAGGTACAAAAGTAGGCAACGTCTTCCTAGTGAGGACGCTGAGTTTTAAACGACGTCGCATTTGTCCTCATGCCCAAGTCGTATCCTTACTTTAGTTGACGTATGCTCAATGGGCGTACCCATCGGCATAGAGATGTTGAGGGTCAAATATGACCCTATACAGCATGTTTGACCAATACAGTTTAATCAAGATTTAAGTGGTGAATAACTTGCTGAAGACAAAAAAAGAGAATTAACTTTAACGATTTGAGGCGTAAACACTAATATTTGTGGTACACATACTAGGAAACTTTTTCGTTCTGTACACAATAGAAGTTTTCGTCCAATTCCATATTTAAAAGTATTATTAAATTTTTCTTTCTAATTTAGGAAGATCTTTTTTAGTTAATAAAAATTTATCTAATTTACACACAATAGGAAGGTTTCATTTTTCCTTTAGTTAATAAAATATTAACTAATTCACATACTAGGAAATTTTTGATACTTTCAACTATATTTAAATTTAAGATTATTAAAGTTTCACACTTGGAAAGTTCTTAAATTTTTACTAATTCATGCACACATTAGGAAAGTTTTGATATAAATTTGACACTGAAATTTTTATAACTATATTAGATGAAGACGAGCTATTTGAGAATTTATTAGGGTCTTTTTTTCTGATAAAATTTTTACACAATTTTATATACACATGTAATTCTATAAAAGGAGTTACAATTTCACCTTTCCACCATCATAATTTTGCCTTGTTCGAGCAAAAGTTACAAAATTAAGGGTTTTAGGTTCTCTTTCTTTGAGTAAATTTTTTTATTAGCAGTTGAATTTTGCATTCATGTATTTGTATTAGCAGTTGATGTTCTTGATTGTAAAGCTTGGTTGAATCTTTTTGTATTAGACTGTATGCTTTAACCTTTTGTCAAGTTATTTCTTCTACAATTTTTTCATGCTCTTATTGGACCCTTTTCTCAATTTTTGGGAGCTTTTAATAGTTCTAATATTGGACAAAATTTTATTGAATTATTTTTCTTAAAATTTTAAGATTTTGCAATTAACTAAAATTTTAGTTATAATTTTTTTATTATTTGAACTACGTAGGAAGTCCTAATATTTAATACTCTAAAATTAATAAATATTTTACCTTATAAAAATTTTAAAAATAATTTATTCATTGGAACTAAAATGCACGCGCAACGCACATATCCTAAAACTAGTAATACTAAAAGTGAATAGTAAATCCTTTATAATATAATACCTAATTCTATTTTTTTTCAAGATTTTTATTAAATTGATAGCATTTTTATTTCAAGTGCTCTCTAATTATATCTTTTATTTCTTTATTTTTTTGTCAGAATCTCATGCATCCCGGACTATATTTTTTATGGGGGAAGAATTCACTTTTTGTATTATTTTAATGTCACGACCCAAACCCGGACCCGGTCGTGATGGCGCCTCTCGTGGGGATAAGGCCAACCAACAAAACTCAATTCATCCTTTTAAAACAGTTAAACAGTTCATAAGCAGTTTAAATATGATTTAATGATAATAATTAGCGGAAGTACAATCCGACACAGCCCAAACCGGGGTGTCACAAGTCACGGGCAACTATAGAATATGAACACAAGTACAAGGTCTGAAATACACAGAATAGGACAAGGAACGAAAAGGGAGAAAAACGGTGCCGCGAACGCTGGTAGTCATCTCGCTAAACTCCGATAACCTTGCCTCCGATCAGCAAAACCCGCTACCGGGTGAACAAATACATACATCTGCACGCGAAGTACAGGGAGTAAAGTGAGTACTCCAATTCAGCGAGTAATAAGGGTAAATAACAACTGAGCAGTAAGAAATTACGTAAAGCAAACCATCATGTTGTATAGGAGCAGTGTAGACCCTTTTGAGAAAAAAAAAAGCAGTGAAGCTGTGAAATCTTCAGAAATATCACAGCTCAGTTTAAAACCTCTTTTGAAAATGATTTTTTCAACATTTAAGCAAATGAATGCAAAACAAATAGTGCAGATAAGCACAGAAGTCCGCCCCTCGGTCACCACACTCAATTAACAGATAATGTCAGGCAATCCGATAGATATCACATGAAGTAGCACAAACAACAGGTAATGGCAGGCAAATGAAATAAAGAAAACACATAGAACAGTACCAGTACAGGTGCGGCGTGCAGCCCGATCCATATATCGCTGCGGCGTGCAGCCCGATCCATTTATCATCGACGACGCTAATTAGGGGTGTGCAGACTCCGGGAGGGGCCCCCACGGCCCAAGCATAATATCAAGCCATCTTGTTGCATAAATTCTAAGCCCTCGGACTCATATCAGTATCAGTATAACACTGCTGCGGCGTGCAACCCGATCCAAAAGTATCCTCACACACAGGCCCTCTACCTTACTCAGTCAAATATCACATAAACCCCTCGGCAACAGTAAAACATGATGCTCAAACCAAAAATAATATAGGAAAGATTCATTTCTAGTGTTAAAGCAAAATAAACTTGGCTGAGTTTTGAAAATAGTAGAAAATACATGACTGAGTTCAAGTGTAGAATCGAAATAGTGAGGAAATATCGACAACAATCCCCAAAGGGGTTCAAATAATTGGCACGAAGTCTAAATATGGCAATCAACCCAAATTATGATGATAACAAGTAAATTTCAGTCAAATACACAGTAAATTCATCAATCGGGACGGACCAAGTCACAATCCCCAAAGGTGCTCTATCCCACGCTCGCTATCCGGCGTGCAAGTCACTTCAATATAGCACTACGATGTGCAAACTCGGGATTTCAAACCCTCAGAATATCATTTACAATCGTTACTCACCTCGAACCGGCTAAATCTCTAGCTCGTGACGCCTTTGCCTCTCAAATCGGCCTCCTCGCACGTCGAATCTGACCAAAACCAGAGCGAATACGTTACAATAGGCTAAGGGAACAAAGCCCAAGCGAAAACAATCGAAAAATATCAAAAATTCCGAAATTGGCAAAACCCGAACCCCGGGCCCACTTATCGAAACTCAGAAATTTTCACATCAACGGGTTTCTTATCTTTCCACGAGTCTATGCATATAAAGAACACCAAAAATCGGAGTCCAAATGACTCTTCAAATGCCAATTTAAAATCTCCAAATCCCAAGCCCTAGTTCTTTCATTTTTGGCTAAATTTTCATGAATTTCCAGGTTGACTCTACAATAAAATCACGTTCTTGGTTCATAAAACTTACCTCCAATCAGCCCTTTTCGAATCCCTCTTCAATTTCTCCCAAAGAGCTCTCAAAATGTTCAACAATGGTGGAAAAATGACTTAACCTCGTGGAATAAAATGTTTAAAACCTTCTGCCCAGCTACATAACTTTCTTCTATGCGATCGCGGCCCCAGGCTCGTGATCGCGAAGAGCAAACTTTCCAAGCCTAAAAAATGGTCTATACGAACGTGACCAAATCACTGTGAACGCGAAGGTCCGACTTTCATAACTACGCAAACACGTCCCACTCTTTGCGAACGCGAAGAAGAAACATACCTGGACTCCAAGGCCTTATACGCGAACACGAACTACTAGATGCGAACGCAAAGCTTCACCATCTGACTCTCTGCGATCGCGAATGCTAAAACGCGAATGCGATGAATAAAACTCCTTCCTCCCAAATCCCTTCTATGCGATCTCGAGGGACCTCCCGCGATCACGAAGACCAAAAATCTTCTGCAATGACTGCTGCATTTTCTACAATTTCTCCAAGTCTCAAAACCTCCCGTTAGCCATCCGAAATCACCCTGAGGCCCCCGTTACCCATCCTAAAACATCATTCAAAATTGTCCCCAATTATCAAACACCTCAAAAAATACCAAAACCATCAAATTACATCGAATTCAAGCCTAAGTTCTTATAAAAATTCCGGAACACGTATTTGATCAAAAACCCAACCATATCATCTCTGAATGAACTGAAATTTTGCACACACATCTCAAATAACATAACGAAGCTACAAAAACTCTCGAAATTCCATTCCAACCCTCGGATCAAAATCTCTCCTATCAACCAGAAGTTGCCAAAATATTAACTTCGCCAATTCAAGCCTAATTCTACATCGGACCTCCAAAACCACTTCCGATCACACTCCTAAGTCACCAATCATCCCCCGAAGCTAACCGAACCATCGGAAATCATATCCAAGCCCTCTAACACATAAGTCAACATTCGGTTGACTTTTCCAAATTAAGCATTCCTTAAAGAGACTAAGTGTCTCATTTCTTACCAAATTCACTCCGAACTCAACCCAATCAACTCGAACACATGAAACACGGATAACAAAGCATAAAATATCAAAAATAGGGGAAACGGAGCAGTAACTCATGAGACGACGGGTCGGGTAGGGTCGGGTAGGGTCGTCACATCTTCCCTAACTTAAACAAACGTTCTCCTCAAACGTACCCAAAGCTGTTCTAAAAGCCAACCAATCACTGAATAACCTTACCATGCATATACCCGGGGGGTGATCCCACGTCACCCTATCTCATATAGGTCCGATAACATCTTGTAACTAAAATTTCACAACCCAATCTAGCCCATAAACCTTAGAACCACATTTCCATTTCCGAAATCACACACAAGACCAGAACCTCACATCTATATTCAGAACAAGCCCGAACCAGTTGTAATAACCCATACCTGCACCCTCAGGTGCAATTACCTGATATTCCACATAACTTAAACATATGTAGCGATAACTTCCATTCACAACAGCTGCACACAAGGCCTGAATACCGGTAGAAAACCTCTTATCAGCTAAAGTTTCATTCCAATACTTTTACATATACTGCAACTGATAACAAAAACACACAGTAAGCCATCACCATTTCTCAGATCAACCATTCATGAAGACACTTCCCTTTTGGCTAATACCACAGCAGATTCCCGAGTCGAAGCTCGATATTATCCTTCCAACAAGCTGAAATCAAATCCGTTCATATTCATTAATGACCCCAATGATCACCTCGAATCCAACACACCACTTTGGTGACATAACACATCAATACAGGCCTAAGCCACAACTTTCATAATACGCGCAACAATAAGAAATGGTCCGAACAAACTCGAATCATGAAAATGACTCAAATGAAAGAGTTGTACCTCAAGCTTACCAGTACCACCACAACACAAGGCTAAGAACCCGTCTCGCATCGTAGAAATAGAACACACGAATCTAACCTGCAAGGTCATATCTCTACATAGCTTTGCTGCAATGCGCGATCCCATCAAACACTGCTCCACATGAAAAACCTCAAGCCACTATGCTCGAAAGTGACAACCACGCACAATTTGATGTCTGGAACCCAAGCAATTCATTACACCCATGGTGAAACAATTAACATATGCCACGTAACCCGATAGGACATAACCGATACACTATTCACTAAGCAACACCCAATTACTCTTCCTGCCTGACTTCCACTATGAGGCCCCTAATGAACCGCACCATATGTGCCTATAACCAACAAATCATAACACCTCACAACACGAAAAGGTAACTCATAAATCCCATCCAGATCAGATCACTGATAAGCTCAACAATAGTCAAATCAATACCTCTATCAATAATGCAATTCGGAGCCAACCAAGCCGACTTAATATAGAACACTCACCCGCATTGGCCGGCCAACAAACTCCTTATCAAGGAAACCTGAAGATGCTTCTTCCACCTTTATAACTCTGTCGGTGCCATACGATACGGAACAAGGCACAAAATCAATACCGAAATCAACAACCTCACCCGGCAACATGCCCGACCATAAGAAGCACATCTGAGAAGTCCCTCACCACCGAAACTGAATAAATATGAGGAGCCTTAACACTGACACTCATCACAAAAGCCCAAATAAGGAAGACAAATCCTTCCCAGCCGTCTGCTGGATCTTCAAAATATAAAAATCCCAATAGGACATAATCTGTCAAACATCGCCACCCAATACGTGGCATTTTCCAGCATAGCCAACAGCGTCATCTTATCGCAATAGTCCAGGATAACACAACACAAAAACAACCAGTCTGAACCCAATATCACTTCCAAGTCCAACGTACCAAGAATAAAAGATCCGCTCGGGTCTACAGACCCCGATGGTCACTAAACAGTGCTGATGCACACGATCTACAATCACAACATAGCCTGAATATGAGAACTTTCGGTCTCCAACTCCATGTAGCACACAAATCACCATACTTGATCCCAAACTCCGTCATCCGAATACATATCACACCTCAAGTACCCAATCATTCCACGAAAGCTATTCTAAAATTCCCCTGTGCCATCAAACAAACTTGGATATCAGCAGTCGATCTAACAAGAAAGCGTCGAAGTACTACCGAAGTACCTATCAACTTACTCACGTTGCCTTTTTTGAAACATATACCCTCGTTCAATCACTATGATTAGCGATACTATTCCCTTAATCATCTGAAGATCATTCACCCTAATAATCTGAAGCTCATTTCCCTAATCACCTAAAACTGCCCGAGCTGTCTAAGAATTTTATGACTTTCCATTCAGAATTGAACCGAAATCTTACGCACGCAAATCGCAGTCATCCACAACATATCACATATACCATACTATCCTAGGATAACATGAGAACTTCATCTCCTTTCCGAACCATAAACATCTACGTACTCAACTAGTCAAGAACTTTTTGTTGGTCCCACCTAGAAGAAAATCACTATACATCCCATGCTCCGCATGCCCATAGAAAATTATACATCTCCAAACCGCAGTAAAAACCATCAAGAACTCTTCGAGTTCCCCTTTGCACCAATCAGACCTTCCAGGACTGAATCTTTCTAACTCAAACAAGCTACGCAAGCCATCAAAACCTAAGAGCATTGCCGCAAAATACCTGTAGAAACTCATTACCTCGAACACACACCAGGAACAAATCATATCCTTACCATAACAATCCGATCTACTACCAAATTACCCCATCTATATAAATTACCTGCTGATTCATCTTCACCTTGATATTTATTTTTGTTGTAGCACCACAATCCTCAACTCAGATTTACCACACGGAACCAAGCATAAAGCCACACCGTCTAAGGCTCATAAGTCGTTGAATACCTTCTTAAACATTCCCAGAAACACCACATTCCAGAATTTTAATCTGAGGAACTTCCTACGAATCTAAATCCGCTGCCTTTACCCTTCCTGGTATTGATACGTAGAATCCCATAATCAACATAGGGATACCATAAGTCTTGAGCTCTTCCAATGGAGACTTAGTTCCTAATCACATATGCAACTTTAATATACCCAATTGTTACATGTAGGATCTTGAACACATTAGAACCATTCTCGCCAGTCATTCACTTCTTATTCAAACTGCAATTTACCTGATCAAACGAACAGAACCACTTGTGCCTCATTAGCACTCTAACACCGCAGGATATGACCTCATCCTAATACAAACAAACATCTTCCCGCTCCATGCACCGAGCATTCTTTACCAACAACAGCTTAAGATAACTTGTGATTCTCACACATCTACGAAGCACCATATAACATTTGTCAAAATTTTCCTTCACTCGTGCCATCCTCGGCTCAATTTTCGCAACCAGAACTGATTCATCAGCAGGCCTCAAACCGGAACCAACATAGCACATAACCATGCAATCAACTAATCAATAGCAAACTCCCCAACTTGGCTCGAAGCCATAGATCATACACACAATAACTCGTAACGCATATACTCCATTGCTGCCTTAATACCATAGTGAGATTAAACTCAATCCTTCATAAGCTTGTGGAAACACAAATCATCTAGAATTTTTAACTCTTCTGCAAATCTCGCATTCACTCACGCAACAGTTAAGCCCACTCTCTCGGCGATCCAATTTAGATTTCAACATATTTTGTTCACTTGTAAATGAGATCTTCTAATAGATAACATAAGGATCACACAACTTTAGAACACTCCGCAGGAGATGATCCACCTACTTTGCCTCCAACTAACATTTCTATATACCTTCCATCATTCAGCAGACCTTTCTCGTCTCTTCCAAATCATATGGATACGCCTTGTAGTACTAACATACTCATCACATAGCCACAGCCGTCATTTCCACTAACAGGGACACTACCAAACATATAAGTTCAAAAATACGTGTTCACACAATCAGCACCTCGGTGCTCAAGACATAGGCAAAGATCCGGCCTCAAGTCTTCCAGACCGGCCTAGCATAAACTCATAGAGATTGCTTCTCGCCCCTTGATCGGGGAATCATAAGCCATCAAGGCACATATGATATTGAGCGCTCATGCGCGCATACGAACACGTGGAAGGAATTTCAAGAGTTACTTTTCTAGCTGAATCAAAGGACGCACGATAAGAATTCAAGAATGCAAAGTTTTTCCAAAAGATTCTACAGCCTCTCAAGGATAAATACAGACGTCTCTGTACCGATTCACGAGACTCTACTAAACCAGCTCATGACTCGTGAGACCTATGAAACCTAGGCTTTGATACCAACTTGTAATGACCCAAACCCGGACCCGATCGTGATGTCGCCTCTCGTGGGGACAAGGCCAGCCAACTAAACCCAATTCATCCTTTTAAAATAATTAAACAGTTCATAAGCAGTTTAAATATGATTTAATGATAATAATTAGCAGAAGTACAACCCGACACAACCCAAACTGGGGTGTCACAATTCATGAGCAACTATTAGAATATGAACACAACTACAAGGTCTAAAATACACATAATAGGACAAGGAACGAAAAGGGAGAAAAGCGATGCCGCAAACGCTAGCAGTCACCTCGCTAAACTCCGATAACCCTGCCTCCGATCAGCAAAACCCGCTACCGAGTGAACAAATACTTGTATCTGCATGTAAGGTGCAGGGAGTAAAGTGAGTACTCCAACTCAGTGTGTAATAAGGGTAAATAGCAACTGAGCAGTAAGAAATCACGTAAAGCAAACCATCATGCTGTATAGGAGTAGTGTAGACCCTTCTGAGAAAAAAAAAAGCAATGAAGCCGTGAAATCTTTAGAAATATCTTAGCTCAGTTTAAAACCTCTTTTAAAAATGACTTTTTCAACAGCTAAGCAAATGAATGCAAAACAAGTAGTGCAGATAAGCACAGAAGTCTGCCTCTCGGGCACCACACTCAATTAACAGATAATGTTAGGCAATCGGGTAGATATCACATGAAGTAACATAAACAATAGGTAATGGTAGACAAATGAAATAAAGTAAAGACATAGAACAGTAACAGTACCGCTGCGACGTGCATCCCAATCCATATATCGCTGCGGTATGCAGTACGATCTATTTATCGTCGACGACGCTCACTGGAGCTGTGCAGACTCCAGGAGGGGCCCCTTACGGCTCAAGCGCAATATCAAGCCATCTCGTGGCACCAAGTCTAGGCCCTTGACCTCATATCAGTATCAGTATAACACTGTTGCGGCGTGCAACCTGATCCAAAAGTATCCTCACACACAAGCCCTCGGCCTTACTAAGTCAAAAATCACATAAGCCCCTCGGGCAACAGTAAAACATGCTGCTCAGCCCAAAAATAGTATAGGAAAGATTCATTTCAAGTGTTAAAGAAAAATAAACTTGGCTGAGTTTTAAAAACAGTAGAAAATACATGACTGAGTTCAAGTATAGAATCAAAACAGTGAGGAAATATCGACAACCATCCCCGAAGGGGTTCAAATAATTGGCACGAGCCAAAATATGGAAATCAGCCCAAATTATGATGATAATAAGTAAATTTCAGTCAAATACGCAGTAAATTCATCAATCGGGACGGACCAAGTCACAATCCCCAACGATGCTTTACCTCACGCTCGTTATTCGGCATGCAAGTCACCTAAATATAGCACTAAGGTGTGCAAATCCGGGATTTCAAACCCTCAGCATATTATTTACAATCATTACACACCTCGAACTGGCTAAATCTCTAGTTCGCGATGCCTTTGCCTCTCAAATTGGCCTTATCGTGCATCGAATCTGACCAAAATCAGAGTGAATATATTACAATAGGCTAAGGGAACAAAGCCCAAGTGAAAACAATTGAAAAATATAAAAATCCCGAAATTGGCAAAACCCGAGCCCCGAGCCCAGTTATCGAAACTCAAAAATTTTCACATCAATGGGTTCCTTATCTCGCCACGAGTCTATGCATATAAAGAATACCAAAAATAGGAGTCCAAATGACCCTTCAAATCCCAATTTAAAATCTCAAAATCCCTGTCACGACTCGGATTTCCCACCATCGGAAGTCATGATGGCGCCTACTAACGGAGCTAGGCCATCCAAACTTGAAACATTCTCTAATCAACCTCAACAATATAAATATACTGAAAACAATTAAATAAGTGCGAAAGACTTTAAGTTTAATAAAAATGAAATCAAAATGCGGAAGTTTAAAACATGTCTCTACCCAAAATCTGGTGTCACTAGCTCACAGACTACTAAAGAGTACTGCAAGCAAGTCTGAATGAAAAGAAAATACATATGTCTGTCTCGGTACAATGGAAACAAACTGAAATAAAGGAAGGGACTTCGGCCTGCGAACGCCAGCTAGGCTACCTTGTGAGTCCCTGGACTCAAGACAGCTCCCGGGTAAAATCCTACTGCTGCTCTCCAAAAGTTGCTCCTGGATTTTTGCCAAAAAATGCACAGAGTGTAGCATCAGCACAACCGACCCCATGTGCTGGTAAGTGCCTGGCCTAACCCCGGCGAAGAAGTGACGAGGCTAGACAGGACTACCAATCCAACCTGTGCAGTTCAACATATATATGTGCAATAAAAGGAAAAGAAATACCAAAACTAAACAGTTAAAAGGGAGGGAAACATGCTATGGGGGAGTACAATCCGAATATAAGAGTCATCAACGTAATTAAGAAACAGGGCACAATAATAACTGTCAATGAATAAGAATTTCAACAGTTGCACGGCATCAACCTTCGTGCTTTTACTCTCGTCCTCACCCAAAGAAATCGAATAAAATGCGCGGTATCACCCTTCGTGCTTTCCTCACATAACTCTCATTTCATGGCACGGAATGACCCTTCGTGCATTATCACTCTTCCTCACCCAAACAACAATCACAACCAAACGGGCGAGGGGAATAAACAGTAATGGGAAATCTCCCGGCAAGGGAAAACACAAGTAAACAACTAAATCCCGGTAAGGCAATAATAACAACAACTTTCACGTCCCGGGAAGAGAGATATTAAATATACTCAAACCATCCCGGCAAGGGATTAATCACAACTCCTTCCAATACTTTCATCTCCTACTCAATAGTATTTTTATCGTTCGATCCAACGCTCCAAAGTATTAACATTTCATAATTTATCCTCAAACTCTTCACATTATGCAGAAATCATTAATTAGCTTGGAAGAGTTCCAAAATATACCAAAAACAAGTTCAAACAAAGACTCACGGTCATGCTAGACTCCGGTGTATAGATACTCGTCACCATGCCTATACACCACACTCGATCATTTAGCAAATAGCAATTCATGATACTTTAATCCTATTCTCTCAAGCCAAAGTTAGATCAAACACTTACCTCGGTCCAAAAGATAGCAATCAACTCTCCAATACCGCCTTTCCTCTAAAATCCGACTCCGAAACAAAGATATCTAGGCATAATTAATTCAATGATATCAATTAGGGCTCAACAACATAATCCCATAGCCTAGAAATGTCTTTTCTAGCATTCTTCCAAAAATAGCAAAATCCGACACCGGGCCCACATGGTCCAAACTTGAGGTTCGGACCAAAACCCAATCACCCATAACCCCACGAGTTCAAATATGTAATTTATTTTAAGATTCGACCCCAAATTGAGGTTGAATCACCCAAAATTCCCAAAGCCCTAGTTCTACCCAAAACCCTTAATTTCTACCTTGAATTCATGGTTTAGGGCTAGGAAATTAGTGATTAGATGAAGAAATTAGGAGGGAATGAAGTTAAGATCACTTACCCAAAGAGCTATGGAGAAAGGGAAGCTTGAAATTCGCCTATGGGGTGTTTAAGGGAGGAGCTCGTATGAAGTAATGAGAAAATCCCGAAATGGGTTCTGTCTTTTAAGCTTTAAAATCACTGGGCATTTTTGTGCTACGCGTTCGCGACATAGTGTTGCATTTGCGAAGGAGGCTGGTTAGGTACACTATGCGAACACCTATGCGAATGCATAGAGGAAGACTGGGGTTCCAGGTTTGTTGTACGCGTTCGCGAAGGATGGTGTGCGAACGCGTAGAAGGAAATTTCTGGGGGCCTACTCTGTGCTATGCGAACGCCTTGAAGCTACGCGAACGCGATGAAGGAGTGAGTCAGACCTATGCGAACGCAAAGGACGGTTGTGTTCGCATAGAGCAAAATCTGGTTTGCAACAACTGAGAATTTCTGATGCATTTGCTAAGTGTAAAACCACCCCGAACCACCTCCGAATCGCTCCCGAGCACTCGGAGCTCCCAACCAAACACACACACTAATTCAATAACATCCTACGAACTTAGTCGAGCGATCAATTTGCCGTAATAACATCAAATTCAATGAATCAAACCCCAAAATCATCACTTTTCATTTCAAAGTTCATCAACCTCTAACTTTAGATATTTAGGTCCGGAACACATCAAACGACGTCCAATTTCGACCAAATTTCACAGAAAGTGCTTAACGCATATTTAAGACCTGTACCGGGTGTTGGAACCAAAATACGAGCCCGATACCTATATTTTCTAACTCATTTTCATTTCCATTTTTCCTTAATAATTCCAGAAAATAATTTAATAGAAAAATTCTTTTACTCGGATTCTGGAACTCGGATTTCGACTCCGGGCACATGCCCGAGTCCCATATATTTCTACGGACCCTCAGGGACCGTCAAATTACAAATTCGGATCCGTTTACCCAAAATATTGACCAAAGTCAACTATATCAATATTAATATCAAAATTCTTTAAATTTTTCACAGAATTCACATATTTTAACATAAAAAATTTTCGGCTTCGCGCTCGGACTGCACACGCAAATCGAGGCAACTAAAAGCAAGGTTTCCAAGGCCTCGGAAGCGCGGAAAAAAGAGAAATATGGTGATGACCCTTTGGGTCGTCACATTCTCCACCTCTAAAACAACCGTTCGTCCTCGAACGGACAAAAGAAAGAAGTATCTGAGTCAGGAAATAGATGAGGGTAATAGCTCCGCATATCAGAATCGGACTCCCAGGTCGATGCCTCAGGAGGCTGACCTCTTCACTGAACACGCACTGAAGGAAAACTCTTCGACCTCAACTGTCGAGCCTGCTGGTCTAGAATAGCTACTGGCTCCTCCTCGTAGGACAGATCCTTGTCCAACTGGACAGTGCTGAAATCTAACATGTGGGTAGGATCGTCGTGATACCTCCGAAGCATTGACACATAAAACACTGGATGCACGGCTGACAAGCTAGGTGGCAAGGCAAGTCTATAAGCCACCTCCCCCACTCGATCAAGAATATCAAACGGGCCAATGAACCTAGGGCTAAGCTTGCCCTTCTTCCCAAATCTCATCACGCCCTTCATAGGCGATACACGGACCAATACTCGCTCGCCAACCATGAAAGCCACATCTCGAACCTTGCGATCCGCATAAATCTTTTGCCTCGACTGAGCCGAACAAAGCCTGTCCTAAATGATCTTGACCTTATCCAAGGCCTCCTGGACTAAATCTGTACCCAATAACCGAGCCTCTCCCGGCTCAAACCATCCGACTGGAGACCGATATCGCCTACCATACAACGCCTCATAAGGAGCCATCTGAATGTTGGACTGGTAGTTGTTGTTGTAGGCGAACTCTGCTAAAGGTAGAAACTGGTCCCAAGAGCCTCTAAAATCAATAACACAGGCTCGGAGCATATCCTCCAATATTTGAATAGTCCTCTCGGACTGACCGTCTATCTGAGAATGGAATGTTGTACTCAACTGAACCTGGGTGCGTAACTCCTGCTGAACTGCTCTCCAAAAGCGCGAGGTAAACTGCGTACCCCGATCCGAAATGATAGATGTCGGCACCCCATGAAGGCGAACAATCTCTTGAATGTAGATCTCAGCTAGTCTCTCCGATGAATAGGTGGTGGCAACAGGAATGAAATGTGATGACTTGGTCAGCCTATCAACAATGACCCAAATGGCATCAAACTTCTTCCGGGTCACCGGAAGTCCAGTAACGAAGTCCATGGTAATCCTCTCCCACTTCCACTCGGGAATCTCAATCCTCCGAAACACACCACCAGGCCTGTGATGCTCATACTTGACCTGCTGACAATTCAAACACCTAGCCACATATGTAACAATGTCCTTCTTCATCCTACGCCACCAATAATGCTGCCGCAAGTCTTGATACATCTTCGCGGCGCCCGGGTGAATAGAATACCGAGAACTATGGACCTCCGCTAAGATCAACTCTCGAATCCTATCGACATTGGGCACACATACTCGCCCCTGCAACCTCAAAACACCATCCGCATCTAAAGTCACCTTCGTGGCACCTCCACGCTACACAGTGTCTCTCAGGACACACAAATAAGGATCATCAAACTACCGATCACGGATACGCTCCAATAATGAAGAACGAGCGACCGTACAAGCTAAAACTCGGCTAGGCTCAGAAATGTCCAACCTCACAGACCGATTGGCCAAGGCCTGAATATCCAAAGCAAGTGGTCTCTAGCTGACCGGAATATAAGCAAGACTACCCATGCTGACTGACTTCCTACTCAATGCATCCGCCACCACATTAGCTCTCCCCGGGTGGTACAAAATAGTAATATCATAATCCTTCAATAGCTCTAACCATCTCCGCTGCCTCAAGTTCAACTCTTTTTGCTTGAACAAATATTGTAGACTCTTGTGATCAGTGTATACCTCACACGTCACACCATATAAATAATGCCTCCAAATATTCAAAGCATGAACAATGGTTGCCAGCTCTAGATCATGGACTGGGTAATTCTTCTCGTGGATCTTCAACTGCCTCTAAGCATAAGCAATGACCCTGCCATCCTGCATCAATACTGCGCCAAGCCCAATACAGGAAGCATCACAATAAACTATATAAGGCCCTGAACCTGTGGGCAAAACCAATACCGGTGCCGTAGTTAAAGCTGTCTTGAGCTTTTGAAAGCTCTCCTCGCAGTCGTCTGACCACCTGAACTGGGCACCCTTCTGGGTCAACCTGGTCATCGGGGCTGCTATAGATGAAAAGCCCTCCATGAATCGACGATAATATCCTGCTAATCCCAAGAAACTCCGAATCTCAGTAGCTAAAGCTGGTCGAGGCAAATTCTTGACTGCCTCAATCTTCTTCGGGTCTACCTGAATGCCCTCTGCTGATACTACATGACCCAAAAATGCAACTGAACTCAACCAGAACTTGCACTTCGAGAACTTGGCTTACAACTGACTATCCTTCAGAGTCTGAAGAACCACTCTGAGGTGTTGCTCGGCTCCTCCTGACTGCGGGAGTACACAAGAATATCATCAATAAAGACTATCACGAACAAGTCTAAATAAGGCATGAACACTCGGTTCATCAACTCCATAAATGCTGCTGGGCATTGGTCAACCCAAATGATATGACCAAAAACTCATAATGCCCGTACCGAGTGCGAAACGCTGTCTTAGGGACATCAGATGCCCTAATCCTCAGCTGATGATAGCCCGATCTCAAATCTATCTTTGAAAACACCTTCGCACCCTACAACTAGTCAAACAGATCATCAGTCCTCGGTAGTGGATACTTGTTCTTTATCGCCACCTTGTTCAGCTGCCGGTAATCAATGCACATCCTCATCGACCCATCCTTTTTCTTCACAAATAGAACTGGCGCACCCCAA